>WSXT02083934.1:0-11922 GCA_011762715.2 Neuroterus valhalla
AAAAGTTGGATTAGACGGGTAATAATTTAACTCGCTTATGGTGGGGGGGGGGGTGGTGTCAAATTTTCTTGGGCCCCAGGCGGAAAATTTCCTAGCTACGCCACTGTTCTGGTTAAAGTCATTTTTTGAATAAAAATTCATGTTTTCTTTAAAAAATGTTTATTTTTTGACTGTAGATTCTACTTTTGTTAGAAGTTTGAGATCTTAAATAGAATCCGTCTGTTTGTTCGAAATTGATCTGTTCTGGTAGAATTTTTTATTTTCAACTATTTGTTCCAAAATCTTGTTTTTGGATGCAATTCATCTGTTTGGTTGGAAATTATTCTTCTTTGGTTAAGAATTCCACTCTTCTGTAGAGAATTTGTCTTTTCCTTTGAAAATCAATCATTTTTGGTTAAAAAAATTATTTTTCGCTTGTGAACTGCAACTGATTGGTTGAAAAATGACATCTTTTTGTTGAAAATCCAACTATTTTGTTTGAAATTGATGTTTTTTGGATGAAATTCGTCTTTTTGTTTGGGAATTGATATTTTCCAGTAGAACTTTTTATTTGTTCAGTGAAAATGCAGCTATCTTTTCAAAAATCAATATTTTTCGGTTTATTTTCTTATTTTCGTATTTTTGGATGGGATTCATGCATTTTGTCAAAGTTTCATCTTTTGTTGAGAAATTGATCTTTCTAATTCGAGTCATTTTTTATTTGAGAATACATCTTTTTGGATAAAGATTCATTAACTTTGCTGAAAATGAAATTTACTGAAATCAATTGATCCTCTTTTTTTGGTTTGAAAATAGATATTTTTAGGTAAAGTATTCAAATATTTTCTTGAAAAATCATATTTTTGAATGAAATCAATCTATTCTGATGAATAAATTCTTCATTGGTTAAAAATCTTTGGTCTTTGGTTAAAAATTGGTATTTGTTTTGAAAACTGATCTTTTTTGGTGTAAGTTCATCTTCCTTTAAAATGTAAGTGTAAGTGGTAAGTTCGAAATTTATTCTTTTTTGTTCGAGAATTCAAATGTCTTGTTGAAAATTCTTCTTCTTTTTGAAGTTTTTTTTTCATCCAAAAATTGATCTTTCTTGGTATAACTCTTTATCTTTTGGTTAGAAATGTAACCCCTTGTAAACAAATGAATATTTGCTGGTTGAGGATTAAAGTATTTTCTTCAGAATTCGTACCATTGGATAAAATTATTTTTTTTGCACATTTATCTCTTTGGTAGAAAATCATTCTTTCTGGTTTTAGTATACACGGTTGAGAATTAATTTTTTTTGGTTGACGATTCGAATATTTTCTTGAAAAACTCGTATTTTTTCATGAAATAAACTATTTTATCGAAGCTGATTTTTGTATTGTTCCAAATTTCATCTCACATGCCATTCCAAAGACGAGCGAAAATTTGGGAAATTTTTTTTCCGTTAGCTTTTGGACGATTACTTGAAAATTGCCTACGCGAATTTTAAAGTCCAGATCTTAAAAGAAGACACTTGGAGTTACAATTTTAACTTTTTTTATTTACTGTGTGACTATTTTTCTCAGAGTTATCGCATGTTGAAAACCACCCAAAAATGTTGAATTTTCCTCTATATCCTTCCGTTATTGTGAGAAGTGTATAATTTCTTTCGATTAATTTTATTAATTTCCTATTTCCCTAAAATAAAGGTGGATAAGGTCTTCTCCGAATAAAAAGAAATTGAATAGTGGTCCAGTTATCACAAATTAGATGTAACTAACCGACTCATGTAGTAGTTGTCGTAGACTGAACAGGCTCCCCTTCCTTCACAGGTGTCATGCCAAAGAATGCAAGTTTTGTCAATGAGAGCCCCAAAAATCATAGGAGCTGGTATGGTTCCTAAAATTCTGACTTTTATCCACTGAATTCCGAGAGCAAATGATTTTTGATCATCTCGTACTACTCGAAGAGTACCAGACAAAGCGGGCATTGTACAGAGGAAGGTCATGAACATGTTCCCAAAAGACAGAGCTATGAATAAATAGATGTACCAACAAGAACCGGTACATGTTGTGTTACTGGCATTATAAGCCACCACTTCTCCACTCGAACTTGATGTCCAATTCAGAGGTGGAGAGGAAATGCAGGTACAACCAGTGTAGACCTGTGAATTTGAAAATGGATTATATATTTGGTAGTATTCATTAAATCTCAATTTTGATGAATAATTAATATTTTCAGGGATCACAGTGGTTCAGTAGTACAATTTTACGTATCGAATCTCCTCCCTATTATAAATTTTTTATATCGAACTAATCTTAGGTTTAAAACTAGCTTTAAATCACATTAAAGCACTCAAATATATTCATTTCTGAGAATACAGCGGGCACCAGATCCCTCCGGGATCAAAAATGAACGTCAACGCCAAAACAATAAAAAAATGTTGATTTAAATATTTTTCTGATGAACCAAGAACGTTCAAGGCTAGCTCATCCCTGATTCTAGATAAGGATTGAGGGTAGTTTATCCATGACAAACAACAAAACATCACACAAGGATCAGAAAAATTAATACAGTCAAGGAAATTTTCCTACTGCAAACACAGTTAAAATGATGTGTGAATGGAACACTCGTTTTAGGGTACCATTCACCTGCAACGGGAATTACCCTTAGAAGTATACATGTTACCAAGTTGAGCAGGATGTGATTCGCCGAACACTTGGGGTACGGAGTTTTATTTTGACAACTTAGTCGATCAAACGCCATAGTCCGAAGACATTGCAAGGTGCGTTAATTGTAGCTTGTAATATTAGGCCACAACTATATAGGCTAGGTAAGTACCTCTGGCGTGTAGGGATACGGTATATCCACTGTTTAAATCATTTCGCCAGTGGGGTATATCCACTGTGACGCTCATTTCACCAACTCGGCACGATTCACTGTAACACTTGCTTCACCAAGCGATCCACATACCATGCGGGAAGGCGTCGATCTTGTATCTCCCTACTCCTCGTTCCTGAGACAAGTTCCCGCTTGCTGTAGCGCCGTCTCACCCGCCCGATCCTGGGTCGACCATTGCGTGTCATCACTTATTGTCCGGCGGACCTAGTGGCCACATCTCCTGTCACCGTGAGGCCGCGCAATGTTCTCACCACCGAATAAAGTACATTGTTAATCTGTTGATCATGTGTCTCACTGAACCTTCTGAATAATAATCTGGGATATCTTAGGAGTCAGATATCAATTTATAACACCACTTCTACCAACAGTGATTAATCCCCACAGGCGCGCTCCGTTCGCGCCATCTCTCGAGTTTTATTTCAAATAGTAGGGTATCCTTGGCAGCCCACGACCGTTTCACACGTGTATGTACATATTGAAGTCTGCACGTGAAATGCATTTTCCCAAAGCTTTTCCATTTATTCAAACGTCATGAATTCAACGAGAAATGGGTATTATATACAAGCAGGATTTCAGCAAGTAGATGCAAGATTTTTCTGGCCTAAAAAATTAAGACAAGACAAAAAACTTGTAAAAAGCTTTTATGCTAACGAGGTTCAAAGAGAATCCCTCGAGGGATTCAACAATAAAATAACTGGAAAGGGTATTCATTGCATCCACACCAGGGGCTGATAAGAGAAAAAAAAATACATTCATGATGTTGAAGTAGCGGCAATTTTGAAGATCTGCATGACCTAAAAAGTTTCTCAATTTCAAAGTATATAGTAATAAGAATGTTCAAGAATAGATGAAATGGATCGCACACATTAAGCTAATTTGGAAAAAAATATATACATTTAAAAAATGATTTCAATCATGAAGTGTTTATTTCTGACAAAGTTTTCAAATGAAAAATTAATTAGGTAATTTTCCATAGAAGCTATTTTATAAACTATCTAAATATGACTTTAAAGAATGTTTTCAAGAAATTTTAAAACAATAATGTATTAAAAACAATCACGCTATTACTAGGAATGAATTCATTTTTATATATATTTTTTTGGAACAATTTTTACAGCCGAAGTCTGATAGATCGGTACAACCTAGTACAATTTGTATTTGTGAAGATGAAAATGGGTTTCGCAAGTATGCTGCAACAAACAACCACACAACACTTAGGATATTTTTGAGTTGTTAGAAAATCTTCTGAATACTTTTGAAATCTTTGATACCTCTTGGAATCTCAAAAGTCTTGAAAATCTTTCCAGAATCTTAGGACTTATTGAAATCTTGAAAATCTTGGAAATCTTCTGAAATGTTTTTGAACCTTCTCAAATACTTGTGAAATGATTTTGAATCTTTTTAAAGATTTCGGAATATTTTTTGATCCTGAAGATCTTGAGAATCTTTCTGGAGTCAGAGGCCTAAAATATTCTTTGCTTCATCTAAATGAACTTCGAATTTGAAACAATCTTTTGACTAGAGTCAGTTGGATTTAAGGATTTCAAACCTAGGTTTAAAATTCATTTTAAAAAAATAATAAATTCATATTCGAATAATGCAGTTTTGAAATGGAACCCTTAATTGTTGAGTGATTAATTACTTGATTTCTTGAAGTATTTCCAGAAGGGATGTGGTCTAAAGAGTTCAAAATTAGTTTGAAGAATAAGCTTCTCTCATTTTAAATTCATTCAGGTCTGAAGTCAAACTGGTAAGAAGAGAATTTCAGTTACATAACATCACAACACATTCGTTTAGAACGATAAGTTCATTTATTAATGTGGAAATTATTGCGCTGTCCATAGCAGAGCCCATGTTGGCGGCCATCGCACGATACCCTTTTTTTTGGGGATCAGACCGCTAGTTGGCGCCACCAGAGCTACTTACGTAGCCTATACATGCAGGTAGCCTGCATTCAAGCAAATCAGACAATATTTTCACGTGGTATATATTACGACCACTGATCTGTATTATACCATGGATAGAAGATAGCTATGTATTTCCAGGTTAAAATGCGGACACTTTTCGATGCCGTATAATGCACGCTGTCCCAAATCGGCATGTTAACATAGTCATATGACTCCAGAATATGCTCCAATTTACGGCTTAAACTCGGCCGGCATTGTGACGTCATCAATCATCCAGGGTTCAGAACAGATCAGGCCCGCATTAGTGACGTCATCTACTATCCAGGGTGTTACAGGGATCAGTGTATAAAGGCCCTTCATTAGGTGTAAATAATCAAGCCGCCATCTTGATTCCGGAACTTATGAGAAGAAAAATGACACACATCCACATATCTTTCATCCTTAATTTGACGCATTGACTTTTGAACCGAGATAGCTGCTTGCACATTTCCACCTAATAGAGGGCCCTTGTTCTACATAATGCAACCAACACACCATCTATACGTCAGAGACCATGGCGTAAATTCGAAATAGCACCTGTCAAAAATACCCCACAAAGTTGGCTTATCGTACTTGAAGTGCAGTACCTGAATGCAGGAAAAATGGTCGAAATGTTCCCAAAAGCTGGTAAAAGAGCTAACCGCCACGTTTTACTATGTCCTCATAGTATTGATGTAGAAGCGAGATTGAATTATAACAATTGTTTGCTGTATATTGATTGCCAATAAATCTGCAGCTGTTTGGAATGAATCATGCAGAATTAGGATAAACGATCGAAATTTGTGTTGCCGTTATGAGCACAATAGGCAACAACCTTGTCTTCTCGTTCGTTTTTAGCGCCAGAATATATCGAAATATACTGAAACAAATAATATATCTGAAATTCTTTTCGTACAATCGCAGAAATTTGAATACTCCATTAAGGAATCATTGCAGTGTAAGGGGAAACCAAATCTTCATTTATTCAACGTGCTATAAATAAAGAAATTGAACCTAACAAATTAATATTACTTATGCTCATCAAGTTTATCATCATCCTTCGTTGTTCTGTTTTTTTCAAAAGGCACACGAAAAGCAATAATAAGGCCTTCAAATTGCCTATAAGTTAATTTTTCTGTCATAGCACGTGTCAGCGCGAGGTTATCAAGGTTTATTGCAACAAAAGATTGTCGTGGTATAAGGGAGAGAAAGGAAACACTAAATCTGTAGACAATAATAGAGCTGCTTATCGGATTTTATTGGATGATCGACTATTCACAATGTTAGAATCTCAAATCTGATTGGTTGAGAGCCTAAAGAGAAACTCAGAATGCCGTCCATGGCAGCGGAAAATCGTAAGAGTGGAAGAGGCAGGGATAGAATGACATAGGTTCTAGGGACATTGTGGCAGACTAGTGTACCTCGCGCTGATTCGCTCCAAATTTTTTGGGTTTTTTTTTTTGAGATAGTAACATAATACATAGTAACCAAGTGTTAAATATACATACACTATGTGGTTCTCTACCTATACTTAAAAATGTTGGCATCCGGCTAGTCTAGTACACTGTCCCTAGAAGTGATGTAGATAGAATCACCATCTTTTCCACTTTTATGATTTTCTGTTTTTCCTTTTTTTTCTAATTTCTGGGTTTTCTAAAGAACGAGAATTCCCTTGCCGGAAATGCAGGGTATATTGTCTGAACACAGGACATTTTACAGGATGCTAACCTCCGCAGGACGAATTGCTAAAAACCAGGACTGTCCCGTGAAATACAGGACGTATGGTCACGTTGAGTAAGAACGCTTTGCCACGAGGAATACAGAAGGAACGATACAAACGACTTCAGAAGAGTAGGCGACAATACAATGCAATATCCAACACTATTTTATCAAAACTTTCTTCAGGATGGAATATTATGTGTTGACACTATGAAAGCTGCTTGGAAAAAGATCTAGGCCCTTTCCATCGGACGGTTTATATGACTGATAATGATTTCGGATTGATCCACTGTAGTTCATGTGTTGGATGGTTATCTTTCAGTTATATAGAAGGATATAGGGAATACTAGTGCTTTCCGCGTTTTAAAGTCACTGGCACTTATGTAACTTTGACGCCAAGAAGACCAGGGACATTACAGGTAACTAACTCCCTATAGTTTCCAATGTACGTGGACGAGTTTAAATAAGTCAGCATAGAAGGTGTGACTGAGTTTCACAGGGCGCGTTAAGCTTCTGCGCATCTGTACACATTGACGAGACTTTCGTACTGTTCCACCAATACATGCATTTACTTGCGCAGAAGGCTGAAAAACGTTCTTCGCGTCATGTAACAAAGCAGATAGACCACTCTCTCTGTAGATTTTCTTGACCTCACCCCCACCACAGATGTTACCTCTCCTGTTTCTAGTCTTCTTGATTGACGCTCTATAGAAATGGCGTCAATGAAGCCAAATGTAGCGTTGCCATCATATAACATTCTGTAGCTGTTGTGATATTATTAATTATTATTATTAATAGAAGTGTACTATTTCGTCTTTCTGGAAGAAACGATAAAGGTAAGTGGATTATTTAGCAATTTCATACGTGTGACGAAGAAAAATGTATGATGCAATATTGTAAGGAAAAGTTCAATGAGGTTCGATTTATAGGTGATATACAAGTTTTTGCAATAATTCTATAACTTCATAACAAAGAACTGATATTTGACGACTATGAAACAACAGTTATAAGTTACTGTTAGTATACATTTTTTTCGTATACGACAATTTATTTCAAAATTTGAATTTTCCATTTCACTGTAGACGGAAATAAACATAATTACTGTTCGAACTCATAACTGTTTCTTACGGTTGTATTTGCATTATGCTTGCAGTGAAATAAAAAAGCGCAAAATGAAGAAGAATGCACTGCTATTGCTATAATTTTCAAAGGAATAATGACCACGAGTTGTGCAGAAAAATATTCATGAATGTGTGTTATTTGTATTTGATTTTTGTACTTTGTTTTTCGAGAAAACCCAATTTCCTTCATTCTCTCTAGCTTTTGACCTATTTGACATATTTGTGGTTTTCTTTCTGGTTTTGATAGCGTTCATTGCATTTATTTTTAACCCATGAAAAAATATTTAAATGGTTCAAATCCAAACTTTATTATTATTTTACAGAAAACGCCAATGGCAGACAAAAATCTTAAGAGAGAGAGGGCTCAAAATTTCACTTATAAGGAAATAATAGGCCTATTGGACATTATGAGCAGGTACAAGCATGTAGTGGAATCCAAAGGGACGAATGCAACCACTTGGAAGGACAAGGACGATGCATGGAATCCAATTTGTCTCGATTTTAATGCTACTCATAGCATAACAGCTAGATCACTCTAATTCGAAAAGAATCGATCACAGCTGGTAGTGGGGAGGATAATGCTTCAGAACTGACATCCGCTGACGGAAAGCTACTGGCCATGATGCCAACTACAATAGCAGGACTGGATCCCATAAATGATGAGGATGAAATTGTCACATATGTGGACTTGCAGAACAGGATAGAAGAAGGATCCCAAGATATACAGGATGAAGAAAACCTGGACGAAAAATCAGGTGATGAGAAAGTGGTATTTCCACTCGAATATTTGCTGGAATATGAAGATATGGTGACACCGCAGATGACACCAGAAACCGTTATGGGAAATGAGCATAATGCAGCAGGAATGCGAGAAAAAGCATTACAAAACCTTCTGTCCGAGGAATCCCTTCCCAAGAAAATATCAAATAAACGAAGTTCGACTGGAAAGAATGATCCGCACTGTTCAACAAGTTTACTGACAAGTGCGAAAAAATTGAAGGAAGCCGAATACGAAGTTCAGAATTCCTTAAACACGAACTCCACCCCTGAAAGAAACACATTGGGCCAGAGAACATGAGAACTGTGGCTGAAAAAAATAACATTGTTAGACTACCAGCTACTCTTGCTCCAGCAATAAATGAAATGTAAACAGGAACAGGAAAGCATTAAAAATATATTTTAGAAGTGGAATTAAAAATTAGGAAGACTGAATTAGAAGCAAAGGAATTGAAGAAAAATATTTTTTTGTGACTAACCATAAAATAAACAACGTAAGGGAAGGATTGTTGGATGGGGAATGCGAGGAGCCTGGATAGGAAATCGAGGAAAATGTAAGAGAATAGAGGAGAAGAAGACAAACGTAAGGGGCTACAGTTTTTTCGCATCTTATGTCGTTCGTCTAAACCTGAAAATTTTTGATTCTTTGGTAAAAATTTCAATGAGTAAAACCGTAATCACTGGTCGAGGAAACTCATGAAAGTGAATCGGAACTGTATAAAATAGAAGAAAATCGGTTAAAAATTCTCGATTTAAGGTTTTTTGGGGTATGATTCAAAGTTGAGGGTAAAGGGGGGAAAAGTGGCAAACTGTGATCCCTGTATTATTAATATTAAATTTTCATCATTCTCATCCATTTTTATTAATTTACATTATTGGTTCGGAATTCGTTAAAGATTCAAGCTTACCTTGATATCATTCAATTGAATTTCTTCGTTACATCCAGCAAAACATGGTGAAAAATACGTGACTCCATCAACCCCACAAATTGGATTGAATTGCGAGGCCACACATCCACAGCCGTTGTTACAAGAACTATCTTGTAGTATTTCATATCTTTGGAATAAAGAAAAAATGTTAAAATGAATGCTTGAAGTTTCTTTCAGATTTTGGCAAACAGTAACAGATGGGGCGTAATTTTCTCTGTTCAGGATCCATAACATACTAATAATTGCAGTTGTGAATACGATAAGTCGACGAGAAAATTAGTTTCAAAAAGAGGAAACGAATTTCATTTTGACACATGAAAGAAGAGCAAGTTCACAAAGTGGAGGAATTCAAATATCGTTACCTGAGTTTATTGTAATTTGATATTGAATGAAGATAACAGAAAAACCCATCTTCATCATTACAAGATGTTGAATATGAAGAAACCGAATTCCAAACTAATAGGAGGAAAATTTTTAAGGAGAAAAAATAGGCATTCTGCCTCATTTTGAGTTTTGAGACTTCTCTGTTTGAAGTTTCGGACTTATTAGGAATCCAAATGATTCCATCCTAGTCCATTTGATTACTAACAATTAATTCCGTTTCATTTTGGGTGAACCCAAAAACCGTTCCTTTGGCATTCCGAATCCAGTCCGTTCGAGTCTAGAAAAAGTTCAATCAATCCAGTTCGAATCAAGCCGTTTTATTCCAAAATTCATTCCGTATAAGTCCGACTAACTTCACAGGGGCTTATGTATATAATTCAAACCCGACACGATCGACAGCAATCCAAACTTTTAGAGGAATAACATAAAGGAGTTCAACTCCGATTTTTCTGTTCCTGTAATCACATATCGGGAATCTTGATCGTGAACAGTGTATTTCTTGCTGTTTTTTGAAAAACGGTCGGCTGATTTTTCTTCTAGTCGATAAGAAAAGGGTGATCCAAGAATTATCAAATTTGAAATACTCAATAGGCCTATGTAAATTCTCGTTCCTCATTCGAAAAAAGGGATTTCTCAAAAAAAAAATGTATGCCAATCAGATGATGTCTCGCTTTCCCTCATTGAGGTCAAGAGTTAAGCTCTTAATATCTTCGTTGCTTCCTTGCTGTCTATCGGATTGAACTACTAGATAAATCTGCAGCTTGCAGGTTTCTCAGCAATTTTGATGCCATCAAATGTTTCTCTAGTAGACACACCAAATAAGAGAAAAGAGAAAGAGGTAATAGTTCTTTTCTCAAATTGAAACACGTACGTTAATGCCATGAATAAACCGAATTCTAAACGGCTTGTAAGTTTACTCTCATCAGGTAGGAATTGGTGTAAAAGGACGTAGATTTTAATTAAATAAATTCTTCTAGACATCCGTCTTGTATTATAGGACGCACCCGATTGTCGAAAGTGGAGTTTTCTCTTCTAGTTACTCTAGGTGGAGTTTTACCAAAAAAAATCATCGTCAACCCTCAGGTTCTCGATAATCTTCTTGAGTAAGTTTTGAAGATCCCTTTTTGAGAAATAATGAAACAAATTTCATAGGAGCAGACGAGGAAGTTGTACACTTGGACCTTCAGTTGAGCCGAGAACATCTTAGAATGGATCCCTACAATCTACTTCATATACGTGATGACGAGATGCAAGCTGCAGTAGACGTTAATCCATTAGTCCCTCTAATACAACGCAACCTGTCTTTGAATCTTCCACTTCATGATAGCTGAAGGTGTTACTTCTGTAATGTTTCTTCCTGTTCCATCATTAGCGCTTAGTACTGCTAATACCTTATCGATTTCCAATCTTGAAACCACAATACCTTTTTGATATTCTTTACCAGGAGAGGAAGCGTCGATTTTTGGCAGTAGCTTTTCATCAACATGGGTAACTAAAGACATTCCAGTTTCATATCACAATACTTTTGGCAGCCTCAATACGGAATTCTCTTCTCGCTCTTCTGACACTACTCCCTAAAGGAACTTTGTTGGATAATTGTCCTCCGCTGATTGACATTAATAGTGGAGCGAGAATATGCATCAATTTCCTATCGCCCAAATTCAGTCATTATCGACCCTTGCCGACTATTCCCCCGAATCATACTCCCCGAATGTCAATTCACCCGAACATACATTTCCCCGAATGAACATAACCCCGAAATGACAACCCCCCGAAATATGTTCCCCAAATAATTCCCTGAAAATAATTATTGTAGGTTAAGCTTTTTATGTACAGTTAATTTTCTTATTGCAATACAATGGTATCACCGACAGCTTGTAAATCTCTCATCACATCATACTCCTCGTAATTTAGGACGATCCTTCGCAGCTTGATTTGCATATCCAGCCACTTTTTCTTTGAAGCAGTCTTGATTTTTCGTCCAAGGGACAGCTCAACCAATGCAACCTCTGTGTCACCTTGTTCTTTCTGCATCCATTTCACGGAACTATATATGTCGGGATGGTTCCTTCCCATCAACAGATGGAAACAATTGTGCCATACTTCAGACGCATTGTTCGTCCTAGCCTGCTCTTGTTCCTGTTTGCTTTGTTTTCAGTTGTTGAAATTATCTTGTGGCACAGTTGTATATTCAAAAATAAAATATTC
>WSXT02083945.1:0-11922 GCA_011762715.2 Neuroterus valhalla
TCTCTCTTTCTCGCTCGTACGATCAAATAGATAATAGGAAAAAATTCTCAAGCACTCGATCATACGCTCGCTCGCTCTTCGTCCTTTGTGTATATATGTTTATATTAGAAAATAAGTAAGGCTAAGAGAAAAGAAGAAAATTATTGTATGTAAAAAAACGGAGGTTATGTAAACCCTTAGGGGACACATTATTAATAAAGAAGGTAAGAAGTGGACAAAAAGTTGAAAATTTCAGAAAAAAAGCGATTCGTAACATTATTCTAAGGGGATGTTGATATAATTGATAAAGAAATGGTTTAAGCAATTATTTTTGCAAACTTTTTTTGATTTTTACCTCACTCCAACTGAAATATTGAAAATAAGTTGAAAAATTCAGAAAAAAACCTTGACTTTCTAACCCTTTTCTGAAAGAAAGATGCTAAAAACAATAATAAATTGTTCAAACAATTTGAAAAAACATCAAATTATCAGTATGAAGTAGTATTTCATGTATTTGAATCAATATTCCTGAAAAAAAACAAAGAAATTATAATTAGCACCAAAAATTCGGGAAACCCATTTGTTCACTGATGGGGTTTTTTTGGGACCCTCTAAAATAGATTTATGGGGGTGATATTTGAAAAGTAATATTTTATTCGCATTCTGTGACTAATTGTGAAGAGAAATGGTGAATTTCGAACTGGACTCACTTGACATTGAGAACTTTGAATAAACTTTACAAAAACGTCTTTCTTTCTTACGGGAAATGCGCGGTTAACTTCACGGGGCTTGCGCCACCTCTAGATATTATTTCTTCCAAACAAAACAAAATTAGTTTTTTTTTTGTGGATTCGATCAAATTTCCGGGCTTTTGTATAAAGATTCCAAAAAAAAATTTTTCCAATGCATTTTTGTACAACCCTATTGTACTGTCAACGTTCTTCGTGTAATCCTTTTGAAGCTACGTCAAATTAGGCTATCGAGTTTCTCACCGAGAAATTGATCTTACTTAGAGATATCTCGCATATCAGTGAGCGTCACGCCTGTTTCGCTTTTTTTCTGTAGCGAAAATTTTAAATGTAATTCTGATAGTAGTAGTAAAAACAAGTCTAGAGAATTCCCACCTTAATTCCCGGTTACCCCTGTTTTTCCGGTCAGTAACCACCCTGGTGTATGAATTGCTAAGCTAGCATTTAGATTTGCCTAAAGAGTAGGTTTTAAGGGCAGATGGGATGAGTAAATATTTGACGAGGCATTGAAACCTCGTTTCGATGACGTCGCGTTGTTTGTGAAATGAAATTTCCGTGTACCGAGGGAAGTGCGTTAGTGTGGCGGTGTGCAACAGTGGAGTGGAATGGAATAGCATTCAGACAAACCCTTCCCGATACCGTGGCCGATTACCGGCCGGGAATCGCGTTACTGCAAATTAACGCAAACGCGGTACGATATTCGCGATGCGGGTGGTCAGGCAGAGGTACGTGAGGCGTGGAAACTAATAACCACACGGAATTAATACAATTAGGTGCGTGCAGGTAGGTACCAACGTACCACTTTGATACTCGAGAACCGTCCCGTCGTCATTGGAGCTGCACGTTCTGTTTTCGCTACCTTTGTCCAAATATTATCCCATTGACTCTCAGCAAATTTTCATCAAATTGACTTCTCAGTATTTGAAAAGGCAAATCTGATCATTGGACAATCACGATTCCTTGATGTACCCCATGTCAAAATATTTCGACTTGAAAGAAATAAAATTGAAAATTTCGGAAGAAATTTTGAATTTTGTAAAAGTTATGATATCGGAGCAAGCTGCTCACGAGGCTGTTAGCGAAGATGATTTGGCCTCTGCTTTCTGAATAGAGATCTCAATCTATTCTCAATCTTATTCTTGAAACATCGTAGTCTCACCTCTGATGGACTCCTAATAAATAGTATTCTCCATTATTATATGGAACTGTGATGATGAACACTACTGCTCACTTAAATCTTGATATTCAGTAAGACAAAGTTTCAAGAATAATACATTTCGACGAGCTAACGTCATTCCCGACAAGGCAATAAACCAACACCTTTTTTGTGTAATAGGAAACCAACACTGTCTCTAAACCAACTCTGAATCAACACCTTATTCAAGCATCTTTAGAAAAAACACCTTCGAACAAACAGTGAACCAACATGGTACTGGCGGTGTACAGTAGTCAAAAACTCCAAAAAGCTGGACAAAAGTGGAAACAAAATTTTCTGCGCAATATATTTTATTCAAACTCGGACGATTTTCGCGCATTTCCGTCGGTAACTCGGAGCGGAAACTGCAGGATGCTGTGCAGGATTTTTTGTTAGCCGCCAGAGCGAAATACGCTGAAGCGACAATTCGCGCATGTCAAATAACTTGACATGCTTCATGTTTTCCGTCTGATGACACAATATACTATTCTGATGAGAATATCTTTTAATCACCATAGATATGAAACAGTGCTCCTCTGTTGTCCCTGTAACTCACTTTTGCAGTGACCACCGCACGATCAACATCTCGTACTACGTTAGCGAAGAAAAATTCTCATCTTAAAAATTATGTTATTTTGCGATAACTCAACTGATTTGCACGTTTAAGCATGGAATCTCTCGCGAAGGTAGGGTCTTATATAATATTTTATCGTATACTGGCTATTAAATTTCTTACAAAGTTGCACATTTCGCTTCGGTGCACAGTGGTACGGAATCCCGGACAGCTGGCCAAAAGTAGAAAATGTTCATAAAATGGGGAGAATTTTCTTACGCGAAGGTTTTTGGGGTAGCTGACTACGAATCTGAAGTCAAAATAACCAAAAACAAAGTGGCGTATCCAATACGGTGGACGGGTATGCTAAAAAAATGTTTCCCCTTTCCAGATTGGTGTAAAAGTGTTTCCAGGGTCGTTAATTACGAATCTGGAATCGAAATTTCCCAGAACAAAAAGGCAGATCCAAAAATGCATACACATTATGTCCAGTTTTTCTGAGTTCTGGACCACTGTGGACCGCCATATTGGATCCGCCATTTTCTTTTTGGAAATTCTGACTTCAGATTCGTAATCAGCAACACCGCAAACCCCCTTATACAGACATCGAAGGAATGAAAAAAATTATAAAGCATACCCGACCACTATATTGGATCGGCCATTTTGTTTTTTTGAAATTTTGACTTTAGAATTGTAATTAGCGAACCAGAAAAATCCTTTGTACCAATTTGGGATTATATCATAAATTTATTAGGCATACTTGACCATCATTTTGGATCCGGCATTTCGATTTGGAAGTTTTGACTTTGGATCCGCAATCAGCGTCCCTGGAAACACCCTCATACCAATTTGGAGGGAATGGAAACATTCATTTAGCATACTCGTTCGCCATATTGGATCCGCCATTTTGTTCTTCGAAATTTCGACTCCACATTCGTAATCAGCGACCGCGAAAACCCCCTTGTACCAATTCGGGATCAAATCAAAAATCCATTTAGCATACTTGACCACCATTTTGGATCCGCCATTCTGTTTTTGGAGATTTCGACTACGGATTCATAATCATTGACTCGGAAAACCCTTTGATAAAAATTCGAAAGAATAGAGATATTTATTTAGCATACTCGTCCGCCATATTGGATCCGCTATTTTGTTTTTAAAATTTTTGACACCAGATTCGTAATCAGCGACCCCAAAAACTTCCTTGGTTAAAAAAATTTAGCCCATTTTATGAACATTTTCTACTTTTGGCCAGCTTTTCCAATTTCTGGTTCACTGTGCGGTGGTCCTAACAAAAACAATGGTATAACTAACACAAACATTGATAGGGCTTCTTAACAACCATCATTAAATGCTTATGACCTTCTAGAGGCCTTGGACAAAAATCCCACAGTACTTCCAGGCCATATCTCTTAACATTCGCTAATTTTATCACGCTGGAATAGCTGGCTGAAAAACGGGTTGCCAAAGGAAGACAAGAAAGAACTTTTGTTGATGTCACCAAGAAAAGGGTTATTGGAGGCTCCAATTTCCAATACGGAGGTCTCGAAAACATATAGTTCAGTTGAAGCAAGAGACCCATTTTTCTTTGGATAGCAGAATCGCATCAGATCAGCAATGGCATCGTTGGGTTCCACTATTTCTATTTCAATCACCAATCAAGATGATCGGATTTTCGAAACGTCTTTTACATACCGGACAATCGTTATCAGATATGTACTATTCGCTTTCCAATGCAAAAAGGGCGTTTATTGTATCTAGTGTGTATAAAGATATCAAAACCGTACTTGAAAATTTAGAAACAAATGACTTCTTGTTTGAAAATATTCTTGCTGAAAAGATTAGAGAAAAAAGAGCTCTCAGCAAATCGTTTCCGTCATTCGAGCAGATTGGGAACAAACACCTTCAAACAAAATAGTAATCAACACCTTGTTGGAGCAGATTCTGAACAAGCATCTTCTCTGAACAATTTACGAAGCCATCACCTCCTTGCCTGTCCTATGGAAGAACACAGTAAGTGGCTTTTTCATAGTGACTGTTTCCAGGCATATCTTCATGAGAAAACAACCGCTTCGGCAAATGTCACAAACTAGATTTTTCCGTTAGGCAACAGTTCTGCAAGCAGATTTTGATCAAATACCTTATTACACTTAGACGTAGAAATGTTCCTCCTAGCAATCTATTGCAAGAATTGAAGATCCTCTTGAAAAAAGTACTTCCTTATATGGCTTTTATTTCTGTATTCTCATTTCCTAAGAGGTCTTCGAGAAATTCCACGTACGTGTCTGCAATATTTTTGTTCCTCCTATCCAGGAATACACACAACTTTGTACTTAGATTAGAACTAGGATATACTTGCTTATCTGATCATAAAATGAAAATGTTTTTGATGCAGACAGCTCAAAAAAAATTGAAGAAATGGAAGTTTAGCTTAATATACGAAAAACTCTTCAAAACTACATCGTACTTTATCATTATCTTCTCAGGAAGTCATCTTCTAAAGGAATGAGGTAGAGAACTCTTCAGAACCCTATCTAAGTCGATCATCAATCTGATATCAAAAGCTATCACCTCGGTGGAAATACTCAGACTTTGTTTCGACTTGGTCCGACTGAAATGCGACATTGAAATGCCCTGTATTGCTCGCGGCCAGGTACAGGACATAGCAGTCAGCAAAATTATAAAAAACAGAGAGAAAACAAGTTTAGTTCTGCAATAAATGATTCCTAAGGCCTTAATCCAGAACCTAGGGATCTGTTCAACGAAAATTAATGCAAATTTTCTTTGAAAAGATTGCTGTTTCCATTCCTATGTGTATCTTCTACGTTTGTCCAAGATGCAGTTCGCTCAATGGTATATGATAGTAATAATGATCTAGTTAACAGTTGGAGATAGGGAAAAATCAACAACATTAACAGATTTGCTATTCAAGGAAAATGATTATTGCATATGAACGAATTTCCAGATGCTTACAGACAGAACAGCTCGAACATGAATCATGTAAACAAACTTTGAATGTGTTACAGCACTTTAACGAAGTGATTTGCCTCTGTTGATTGGTCTGATCTATAGTCATGTTTGAACTAGCTGAATTAACAAAGTGCTTTACCTTTGCTGGTTTAACTGATCCTAGTCTTGTCTTGTATAACTGGACAAACAACATGTCTTGCCTGTGTTGGTTCGATTGATCTATAGTATTTTCTTAACTGGCTTGACTACAAAAGTGTCTCGCCTTTGCCTAAAAATTTTTGGTAGTCCAGAATAACTTCTGCTATGATTATTTCGAAAAATCTTCACTTCCCTAAGGTAGTCCTATTGCATTGTCTTACGTAGCTGAACTGGATTTTTCTTTGATAATTGGCCTGATCCACATTCTTGTATTCATTGACAGAACTGTCTGTTGATTCCAATGTTTCGAACAGCATTTTCATTCCGAGGGCAATTCGATGATTTTCTTTATCATCACTAGGACAGCACCCTTTTGTTGCCGTCATTAGCAGGACTGGTCTTCCCAGTAATTCTAGTGTTGTTAGTGATAGTGCTGATCACATTTTATTGAAAAATCTGCACCGCATCCTCTAGTTTCTAATGTAACATTAGATTCGCTTTTAGATCAATTTTCGTGCTATCTCTAAAAATTTTGATTTCTTGGATGCCTTCCGAGCGCTGAGGAGTTGATCAGTTCCATTGCTCAAACCATTAAAAAAAGCGGGTCTATGATGTATTTGTTCATTCCTCTTATAAGAATTAGAAATACCAATATAAGGGAAGCAAACCCAATCCCTCATGCTGAACGCTAGGGAACTGCCTTGCAGTTTTCGCACCATTACATCCGCCTGTTGGTTGACAGTCGATAATTGGATGTGTCCTCCGTTTTTCCCAGCAAAGAAGGCAGCAACTCTTTCCCTAGGATCGAATCCTTGATGGATCGTCGGCACGTACAATCTGCTCGATACTCAATATACGTTTCGGACCCATCCTACCTTTGCCACCCCTGGATTGAAGATCGTTCAGAGGCCGAGACGCCAGACAAAAAAAAATAGGAAAAAAGTACAAAGTGGCAAAAAGCTGGAGGAGAATTTACCCACTAATCCACCAACGTCATCCTGATTGAGTCCAGATTGAGTTTCAATAGTTGCCCTGAGATTCGTTCCTTCTTGAGATTAAGAGGCAGAAGAGACAAGTCGTCTGGCTAAGTGTTGCTATATTATTGATTGCTTCTTTAACGAACACCATAACATTTTGACCATTTCAGCCATTTTGATTTCAATTCCCAGATTTAGTGCTTTCAAAATACATAACATATATTTTCAAGTATTTGAATTGTATAAAACTCAAACGTCCATAATTATTCGGAATGAAAACTCGCAACATCCAAACTCAATCATTTCTATTAGGATGTTTACAAAGGAGAAATGATTATAGAAAGAAAATTCACTTTCCCAAATAACACTTATTTTGTAGAAAGCTCTTCATTCATTCTTTAGAGACCCACACCAAAAAATCATAGGTTAATTAATAAATTGATAAACAAGCAAGCTAAGCAATTCTCTCCAACTCTTGTCGAACGATGTTCCCCCTGCACCATATCTTTAAAGGACACATAACAAAAAATCTTCGGTTGGCTGCCACACAAGCGCTGATCGAGTAACGCTACTCACCGTTCTGTGTGGCTGCTACTAGATGTTTCGCGCACGAATATTCTATGTAGGCAAGTAGCAATCCCACAGAAAAAGACCTACCAAGTTAAACACAAATGCGCACAGAATTAATGATCAAGCCAGCTAAGCAAATCTCTTCCATCCTCGTTAAACAATTTTCCGTCTATACCACATTCTTCAAGAACCGACACCCAAAAATTACAAGGTTGGCTGCCCACTAGCGCTGCTTAGGCATTGCTTCTCCACGTTTGATGTGGCTACTACTAGATGTTTGGCGCACAACAATCCTAGTTAGGCAAGTAGCGGTCCCAAAAAGATAAAGTAGCCAACTTAAGCAAGAATCCGCACCAACTAAATGATCAAGAGAGATAAGCAATTTTCCCCCACTCTTGTCAAACAATGTTCCCCCTATACCACATGCTTTCAGGAATCAAACCATAAAATTCTTTGGTTGAGTGCCTACTAGCGCTGATTAAGAAACGCTACTCAAAGTTTAGTGTGGCTGCTACTAGACGTTTGGCGCACAGCGATCGTATTTAAGTAAGTAGCGGTCCCACAAAGAAAGAGCTACCAACTTAAGCAAGAATTTGCACCAGAATAATGATCAAGCCAGCTAAGCAATTCTCTTCCACTCTTGTCAAACAATGTTCCCCCTCCATCACATCTCTAAAGGATCCACACGAAAAAATCTTAGGTTGTCTGCCGCACCAGCGGGGATCAAGCAACGCTTCTCAACGTTAAGTTTAGCTGCTACTAGATGTTTGGCGCACAGTGATCCCATGTAGGCAAGTAGCGGTCCCAGAGAGCAAGAGCTACCAACTTAAGCAAGAATCCGCACCAGATTAATGATCAAGCAGCTAAGCAATTCTCTTCCACTCTTGTCAAACAATGTTCCGCCTATACCACATGTTTTAAGAACCGACACCGAAAAATTCCAAGGTTGGCTGCTCACTAGCGCTGATTAGGCATTGCTTTTCCACGTTTGATGTGGTTGCTACTAGATGTTTGGAGCACAACAATCCTAATTACGCAACTAGCGGTCCCAAAAAGAAAAAGCTGCCAACTTAAGCAAGAATCCGCACCAAATTCATGGTCATGAGAGATAAGCAATTTTCTCCCCTTCTTGGCAAACAATGTTCCCCCTATACCACATCCTTTAAGGACTCACACCATAAAATTCTTTGGTTGACTGACCACTAGCGCTGATTAAGAAACGCTACTTAACGTTTAGTGTGGCTGACACTAGATGTTTGGCGCACAGCGATCCCATGTAAGCAAGTGGCGGTCCCAGAAAGCAAGAGCTAACAACTTAAGCAAGAATCCGCGCCAGATTAATAATTAAGCCAGTTAAGCAATTCTCTTCCACTCTTGTCAAACAATGTTCCCCCTACACTACATCTTCAAAGATCAACACGAAAAAATCTTAGGTTGTCTGCCGCAACAGCGAGGATCAAGCAACGCTACTAAACGTTAAGTTTAGCTGCTACTAGATGTTTGGCGCACAGTGATCCCATGTAGGCAAGTAGCGGTCCCAGAGAGTAAGAGCTAACAACTTAAGCAAGAATCCGCGCCAGATTAATAATTAAGCTAGCTAAGCAATTCTCTTCCACTCTTGTCAAACAATGTTCCGCCTATACCACATTCTTTAAGAACCGACACCGAAAAATTCCAAGGTTGTCTGCCCACTAGCGCTGATTAGGCATTGCTTCTGCACGTTTGATGTGGTTGCCACCAGATGTTTGGCGCACAACGATCGTATGTAGGCAAGAAGCGGTCCCACAGAGAAAGAGCTACCAACTTAAGCAAGAATCCGTACCAGATTAATGATCAAGCCAGCTAAGCAATTCTCTTCTACTCTTGTCAAACAATATTCCCCCTACACCACATCTCTAAAGGATCCACACGAAAAAATCTTAGGTTGTCTGCCGCACCAGCGGGGATCAAGCAACGCTTCTCAACGTTAAGTTTAGCTGCTACTAGATGTTTGGCGCACAGCGATCCCATGTAAGCAAGTGGCGGTTCCAGAAAGCAAGAGCTAACAACTTAAGCAAGAATCCGCGTCAGATTAATAATTAAGCCAGCTAAGCAATTCTCTTCCACTCTTGTCAAACAATGTTCCGCCTATACCACATTCTTCAAGAACCCAAGTCGAAAAATTGTTAGGTGGGCTACCCCAGTAGCGCTGGTTGAACAACTCTATTCAACGTTTGGTGTGGCTGCTACTACATTCTTGTCGCACAGCGATCCCATGTAGAGAAGTAGCGGATCTACAGAGAAAGAGCTACCAACTCCAGCAAGAATCTGCACCAAATTGATGATGAAGCCAGCTAAGCAATTTTCTTCCACTCTTGTCAAACAGTGTTCCCCCTATACAACATTCTTGAAGAACTAACAATAAAAAACTCTTAAGTTGGCTGACCCACTAGCGATTCTATGTAGACAAGTATTAGTCCCGCAGAGAAACGACTACCAACTTAAGCAAAAATCTGTACCAGATTGATGATCAAGCAGCGCGTCAAGAGTTTAATGTTACAACTTTATCATGTGGAAGAGCAGCTTGCCTAAAATATTTTTTGTTCACCCATCACTTACACATCAGCGTCTTACCACAGCGTTTGAGACTTTTTCTGCCCATTCTAACCATTCCAACCTTTTGAATTGACTCTCCAAATGTTTCTTCATGAATACATCAGATCCCTACCCACCCCCAAATAAAGGGAAGCCGCCGCTTCTTCTGCTGTTGCTGAATGAGCACCATTGAGTTCGTCATCATGAAAATCAGGTGGATCATCCAAATGCGAACTTTTCAGTTGATACACAACACCCCACCCAACCCCTAATTACCATTTTCCTCACCGGATTATATATCGCTAGACGACAGACACAAAAAATTTCGAAATTGGAAAAAACCGCAAGTAGAATGTACACTCTAATCCTCCACTGTCATCCAGATTGAGTCTTAATCGTTTTCTCGAGTTCCGTCTCTTTGCAAGATGACAGGGCAAAAAAGACTTTCTTAAGCGTCGCGGCCATTGTCACCAGGATTTCCAATTAAAGAGAGTCTCCTAAGGAGCTTCAACCAGGCTACCAACACAAGCGATCTCATTCGATCCGTTAATGATTTCCCTCAATTTTTTTTGCTTCCTCTTCTTTCCGCTGCACAGTGGAAAGCCAAAACACAACAGGTACGTTTAGTTTTATAATTGAATCCAGTTGTTATCACTGATGGGCTGCCGATTGCTTTCGTTTGGTAAACACTAACTTTTAATCATTTCCCCCCTCTTTTGGAGCACCCACTCTTTATTCGAGGGTAGTGGCGAATTTGATTCAGCTAAACAGACCATAACAATGGGATATTTGCTGAAAACAGAGGCCAAGAGCGAGTGGGAAAACGAAAAGCTTCAGGGTGAGTGCAGACCTGGTGATTCATGGGAGGCCAAACCTAACTGCGTAAACATTACCAATGGTGATTGCTTCACAGCGTGGTTTTGCATTCTCGAATACTCTGTACGCAACACGGTGGGCAGGGGTGCGGAAAAAGAGTATTGTTTACAAAAAACAAAAAGAAAGAAAAAAAGGGGCCACCGGCTGGTGCGCCTATGTGCAGTGTGCACGCTGGGCTGCGTCGTGATCTGCGGAAATAAAATTGCATTTAACTCACTGGAATGGAAATATTTTTCTCGTTTTTCCCGCTTCATTTTAGAACGTTCCTCTGATGGATGTTTTGTGGTTTTTCAGAGGTGACTAGCAATATCTGGTTTTAAATGTGAATTACAAATTGGTATTTAAAATAAATTGAAATGTGTTTTGGGCGCTGAAGGATGTTCGAACAATTTTTTCAGAGCCTGGAATTCTATATGTGATAAAATTAAATAAAAATTAGAGACAACTATGATGGGGGTTGAAAAGCGCATCAACTGTTCTTTTAAATTCAGAAAAATCAGAAACGTGGAACCACTACCAGAAATCTACGTACGAGCGTTTATCATGGATAATCACTCTAGGGGAAATGGCATAGGTTCTAAATGCAGCTGAAATTCCGCACTGTCAACTCGATGCAATTATCAATGAAGAGTTTGTCGTCCATGAACATAATCAGATCAGTCTGGCAACATCGTGATTTGCAAACTTATCCTAGAGACCCCCCCCCCCCCCCAAGGGGGGGCAAAATGAAAAAACAATGTTCCAAATAACCTGTAGGTCACAATTCTTCATCGATTTTCAATTTTTTTAAAATAATTTAGTATTGAATTCAGAGGAAATCTGGGGAGGCAGATTTTTAAATTTTTGCTTGTTTGAATTTTTATAGAGCTGCAAATAGCGGAAAAATGTCGATTTTAACAATTTTTTTCTCGAATTCTCTGTGAAAATTTTTCTTAGTGGCATCAGGCCTTAGGTTTCATGCCTAATGAAAATATGGTTTCCGATAGAAATTCTCAAATTTATTAATAATTATTATAAATAAATGCATGATTTGAACAGTTTTAGGCAGAAACGAACTGAATTTTCTTCCGATTGTCTTCGAATCTCATTGCCTGTGTTCACATTCATGTATTTTTCTCACCTGATTTAATTTGTTAAATTGATCAAGAATCATTATAAACAAATGCATGATTTGAACAGTTTTAGGCAGAAACAAACCGAATTTCCTTCAGATTGTCTTCGAATCTCATTGCCTGTGTTCACGTTGATGTATTTTTCTCATCTAAAATTATTATTATTATTATTTATCAGCATTTGGAACTCGAAAGTTCATTGCCTCATCTACCCGAGACCGCCACGCGT
>WSXT02083956.1:0-11922 GCA_011762715.2 Neuroterus valhalla
CTCAGGGGCCTTCCCTCTATCCGCAACCTGGGGACGCGCTACGTAGTGGTGATAGGTACCCACCAAGTAGTTTTTTTAATGATTACAGTAAGAAATTCATCTTTCCGCCGTCAGATTCACAAAAATTGTTAAAATACTCTAACCTGAAAACTCAATACTTTCATTCTACTCAGCAAAAGCTTACAAAGTTGAATACTAATTTGCTCTTTGAAAAATATAATTTTTGTCATAGATGTATCATGAAGTAAAAAATAAAATAAAGTTCTAATATTCTTGAGGCGGAATATGGATACTTAATTTCAAAATTGGAACCGAGGATCCTTAGCATGAAAGCATTCCTGCATCATGGAAACTTTTTGAAATTCAAATAATAATGTCAGAGAATACCGTAATCTGAATTTTTGATGCTTGGAAAAAATGATTGAACCATCCCTTCGTATGTATTTATTTTTGAAGAAAAAGAAAAATCAATTCAAGTTGAAAAGTGCGCGTTAATAAGGACTTTTTCATTCCGGTTGGCGCTAGCAATCAGAAATGATTTCTGCATGTCCCAACTCTCACTAGAGGAACTTTGAAGTGAGCAAGCTTCCGAAACTGAAAGGGAGAAGGGCTGACGCTTTAGGATAGGAGGGAAGAGCAAGATCGCACGTAAAAGTATCTGAAGGATGATGAAAGATGGAGAAGGTTTGAGCGAGGCAAGAAAGAGCAGCCCACAGTGAAGTTTCTAGGGTGAGAAAAGGAAAGATGAAGAGAAGGGGGTAGGGGAGCTGAGTGATAGACGCAGGTCTCTGACTGTCGAGGTGGGTGAGACGTTGAGAGGAAAACTAATGAAGTTGGGTTAAACCGATTGGAAGAAAGAGAAGGAGCAGATGTGGAAACAAGAGAGTCAAAATGAAGAAAGATGAGGTGACGAGTGTAGCAGGGCACGTCGCAGCTTGTACGCAAGAGATATTGAAATCAGAAAAGTCGTAGAAGAAATAGGGATGTAGAATGCCGAGACAGAGCACAGGAAAAAATAAGGGCTGGATAATTCGAGAGTGTGGCAAGCTGAGAGGTTTTGACGTGTGGCATGAGGAGAAAATGGCGGAAAGGAAAGAGTTGTTGCAAGAAAGCTTGAAAAAGGAGAAGGCGAGATTGGAAGGAACCGAAGCGAAGGTCAAGCCGAGAAAGTAGGCGGCTCAAGTTGGGGAGACGATCGTGAGGAGAGCTTGAAGAAGAGACCGATGTCCAATGAGAAAAGAGAAGGTTAGGAAAGTGGGGAGAAGAGAGGGAAATTGTATGGTGAGAGAATTGAGTTGAATAGTGGAAAAATAGGGAAGGGAACTGAAAATAGAGAATGTTGGGTGGAGTGGATTAGGAGGTTATGGAATTTAAGTTGATTTTACAGAAAGGGGGTGGGCAGCATGTTTTTTTTCCTTGAAATGCGAATATGCAGGATGGAAAGGTTTGATATCCCGAGATTGAATGTGTATGCGAGGAGATATTATCAGAAAGTCGAGCAGCATTCCGAGAAGAAGCACTGTCGATAATATATCGATTCTTTAACAAGTAGTGCAAGGAGAATTTAAGGAAAGATGAGGGAGAGTATTTTCCTTCTCTGTGTATTGAAAAGCTGCATTCCAATCGGCAAATACTCGGGAAGGAATAAGCTTTGATAGGTTGTGCCATCCGATAGAATTTAAAAAATAAAGATAAAGTAGGTTGAAGTTAGCTAGCAAGGGCAGAATAGGTGTTCTCCTGAAAAAGGGATACAAGAAATGATGGTTAGGAATAAGAGCATGAAAAGTAAAGGTTAAAGGTGTCAAGGAATTCGTATATTTAGGATCCTTGATAAAAGACGATGGAAAAAATACTGAGAATGTGTAGAGAAAAGTTTAGAAAGAGCTCGAATTTTGATGAGAATGGTACAAGATATTGGAGAAAAGCAATTTAAGAAATATGATATAAGCAAAATAGTGAGCTATATAGAGAAGAAGTATGCAATGATAGGAAGGATATAAGAAGGTAGAAAGAGTGAAAAAAAACGATTTAGAAGAAACACTTCATCTAGCTTCTTCCGTTTCCAGAGAATAAATTATTCTGAAAAGTTTCATTCTGATACCACCAAACGCTGACTTTATAATACTTAGTTCATACATATTAATAGGCATCAAAGATTCAACAACCTCGCATCTGGTCTCTTTCAATTAATGTTAATATTTATTAATGGTAATATTCAGTTGTGACAATAGGCACATCTCAAGTTATAAAATTACTACGGCCAGGTAGGAAAGTTTATTCATGGTCTCTACGAAGCGGCTAACCGATGCTGTGATAACAACCCTTCCCGCGGGGGGATGAGCGTCCTAACGAGATTTCAACCTCGACCCTAGTAGCCTCCATGCCGCAATCTAAGTGCTAAATCGGATTATCTCCCACGCGGTACTACCTCTCGCAATACATTGCCTCAAATAGGCAACATGTACGATAAATCGTTGTACGAGAAAGCATCATCAAAGATTAATCTATAATCTAGAAGACTAATAATAAATAATCCTGAAACACAATCATAATTCTTCATTGAATTATGTCCGAGAATTAGACTAATAGCAAACCAAACAACTGGATTTATGATTTCCTCCTACCTCCACATGACGTCTACTTACGCGTTCGACTGGAAACTTAAGCTCTCAGGAAGATTTTCAACTATCAACTTGCTTCGATGAAATAGTCAAGACGAAAGGCAAATTTTGTCCCGTCCAAAACTAGTGAGACCATCCAGCACGCGTCGTCACCAGTCTGAACACGTGATCGCCTGGCGGTCTCCCCTATTTTCAGCAACCAAGAGTTTTCTCTTATTCTGCACATCAAGAATATGGATATGACTAACAGTTTTTAGATGAACAAAGAAGAATTATCATAAGCGTTTATATTTCTTGTTGAATATTCATCTTCGCAAGGATTTCATTTTTTGAATTAGTCCAAAGACAAATTTTTGGAACCATCCGGACAACTTGAGTTTCGAATAACATTTCGTTTTCTACTTTCTCATTTTTTATCTACTCCTATGAATAAATATGAAGTCTGTTGGCTTCGAGAAACGTTCTTTAAGGGAAATATACACGTTTATATTAAACGTGGAAAAATTTTGTCTCAATGTACGTCAAGATCAATGTCCTGAAAAGAGCAGTGAGGTGACGAAACATAATGAAAGGGAATCTTGAGTGCTATTCAAAGGCTTCCGACCAAGAGCAATCTGAACGCTCACTGAGTTCTATTTCAAACCAATTTACCGAGCAGTAATCACTGAGCGTGTTGCGAATGTGTGCAGCTTATGATTGCTTTGATAGTCAAGAGAAAAATATAAACGTCCACTAAATTGAATATCCGATTCTTCATTCTCCATTTAAAGACTAAGAGGAAAAATTAAATTTTCATATTATATGTATGTATTATATTTTTCTTATCATAAATGATTGGTGGATTTTATGCGTGTCTTCTTCTGACAGTATTTACTATTCGGAAAATACCAACGACTAGACTTGTATCAGAAGCCCGCACATTCGTCTGGAAATTTGGGTCAGGGGAGTGGAAAACTGCAGAAAACCCAAACTTTTGAGCGTAGCCACTTATAGACAAAAGAGTTCAAAGTAGACATCAAGAATCGTTAATTCAAAACGGCTACCCTTCCAAACTCTGATTTTTTTTCTAATAACTGAACTTTTTACCTACACAGATTATTTACTAATCAAGGACATCAGCTTTCTACAATGGAAATTCCAATTTTCAATTAAATAGATGAAGTTTCACCAAAAAGACCAAAGATAAGAAATTAATTACCAACAGAATAACTAAATTCTGAAATTAAAAAAAATGGCATCTCCCACTGAAATATTGAATATTTGAGACAAAAAAGCAACTTGTTTATGAGACAGTAAGATTTTCGAGCCAAAAATATAAATTTACTACAAGAAAAATAATCCATAAACGAACCATTTGATATTCTAATGAAGATTTGAATTCTAATCACTGTAACGGGGATGCTTGGCTGTCCATCGGTATATTTATGGAGTTCAAAGACCTGACAATAGTCGATAGAGCGCAAAAATTTGCTCCGGACCGGGATTCGTACCTAGGCCGCCACTCAATTAGTCGGCGCGCTATCCACAGCGCCAAGAAAACTTATGTTGAAATCGCAACGTTACAAAGCCCCCTCCCTAGGCGCGAGATGTGAACGAGCGACGACCTATTGAGGCGGACTATCCCCACCTCGAACCGGCCTTCCGTCCAGTCCCTACCATACACCTCAAAACTCAACAGAACACTGCACAACTAAACCTATATAGACAGCAATAACATAATCAATCTGCAAGTACCCGGCCTCTCTCTCCCGTGTACAGAGAGGCGGAAAGGCGATACTGCAAGATCCAGAAAAAACATGGGGCCCTACATTAGGCGTCAATTAGTAACGGAGATGCCCGAATATCCAACGCTATATTTCGGAAATTCGAACACCTGCAAATAGTTGATAGAGCACCGAAATTTGCCCCGGGCCAGGATTCGTACCCAGGCCGCCGATTAATTAGTGGGCACGCTATCCACTACTCCAAGGAAATTTATGTTGAAATTGCAACGTTACAAAGCCGCCTCCCTAGACGCAAGATGCTGGCAAGCGACGAATCATCGAGGCGGACAATCTCCACCTTAAACCGGTCTCACGTCCAGTCCCTACCATACACTTTAAAACTCAACAGAACACTACACAATCAAACCTGTATACACAGCAATAACACACAATATCTGCAAGTACTAGGCCCCTGTATCCCGTACACAGACAGCCGAAGAGGAGATACTGCAAGATCCAGAAGAAACGTGTGCCCCACGTTGGGCGTCAATTTGTAACGGAGATGCCCGGTTATCCAACGCTATATTTTTGAAATTCGAACATCTGCAAATAGTCGATAGAGCGCCGGAATTGGCTCCGGACCGGGACTCGGGCCCAGGTCGCCGATTTATTAAGCTGGCACGCTATACACCGCGCCAAGGAGCCTGATCTAAATCAGACTTAGTGGGCGTGTAGATGCTTCAAATTTGCTTTGAATCTACTGTGTGATTCTTGTGATACCGGTCAGGAGGTGAAGATCATTACTTTACGAATTTAACTTATGTTGAAACCGTAACGTTACAGAGCCCTCCCCCTAGACGCCAGATGCTTGCAAGCGACGAATCATCGAGGCGGACAATCCCCACCTTGAACTGGCCTAACGTCCAGTCCCTGCCGTACACCTCAAAACTACTAGGCCTCTGTCTCCCATACACATACAGCCGGAGAGGAAATTCTGCAGGATGCAGAAAAAACGTGGGCCCCACGTTGGGCGCCAATTTGTAACGGGGATGCCTGGTTTAAATAAATTATTTTCCACTCGGATTATCTGATCTCTGAAGGGTATTTCGAAGGAGAATCCATTGATGTCTTCGGTTTTCTGAAAGAACCGCCAACTTCATTTCTATGAGAGTCCTGGAATTCAAATCTATATACGCTGGCTTCTAGTATGTGTTGTGTGTGTAGGGGAAGTGGTCGAAAAGATTGCTTAAATCAATATTTTTTCAATTTTCCAAATTCGCACTGATCAATGTGACAAGGAGGAACCTTTCTAGGTTGCGATTAAACTTGAATTGTTATTGCTTACCTGTTTAAATTTTTTTTTTATTTTAAACTGTATAATCGTTAAAATAAATAATTTTTTATCCTGATTTTCTGATCTCGAAGGCGTATTTCCGAAGAGAATCTAATAATGTCTTTGGTTTTCTGAAGGAACTGCCAGTTTTATTTTGATGAGTGTCCATAAATTCAAATTTTACGTTCCGGTGACTTGAAAATTGTCGGGTATTTTATCATTGAGGAAATTCCCAATTTGAGAATTACATGCAGTTTCACTTTCATCATTTCGGTACTTTTTTATTCGAAACATTTCTTTTCTTTCTCGAGAATTTCATAGTTTCGAAAATTAGATTTTTGCGGATTTCTGAATCTTACAAAAACTATCCGAATCCAATATTTTTTAACAGAAGTGTCAAAGCTGGAGCTAATAGAGGAATTTATATCCTCCGAAGTTTTTCCTCTTGGTTCTCCTTATCTAATATATTACAACCTTCTTTGTTCTGTTTAAGACATAAACGAGTGTGCCAAAGAGAATGGTGGGTGCAATGAGGTGTGCGAGAATACTGCAGGGAGTTTTTTCTGTGCCTGCGACGGTGATGAGCAAGTTTTGTCTTCGGATGGAAAATCTTGCACTGGTAATATATTTTAAACATATAAATGAATTAGAAATAACACTTTATAGTTTATTGAGATCGAATATGAAGAATTTAATTTTTGATGACCCCGTTCCAGATTCATATCCGGGCTGAGGCAAGATTTATTTTTCTTTTCCAACAAAATATTTTGAAAGAGTGATTGAAGTCATTCAACATTTAAAATCAATCAACTATACTGCACTGCAAAATAACATTCATTTTCTGTTATTCTATTCTTCTATTCTTCCCTCCTTTTCTGAACACTCTCTTCTCTCCTTCTTCTCGCAACTCTCTTCTTCTTTTCTCTTCTTCCTGCCTTCTTCTTCTTCTGCTTTCTTCTGTACCTCTAATCTCTTTTCTTCTCTTTTCAACTCCCTCTCTTTCCTTTTTCTTATATGTTTCTCCTTACTCTGTTTCTTCATTCTTCCACCCTCCTTCCCTTCTTTGATATTTTTTCTTCTTTCAATTATTTCCTTCTCTTCTTCTCTTCTTCTTTCCTTCTCTTCCTCCCATTTTTTCTTTAATTCTTCTTTCTCCTCTTCTATACCTAGTTTCTATTGTCCTCTTGACTCTCTTTTATTGCTATCCTCTCCTCTGAACTCTTTTCTTCTCTTATTATCTTTTTTTCTTTCTTTCTCCCTCTACTCCTAACTACCTTATTCTGTTAACTCTCTTAACTCTTTTCTTCTTTCTACTCTCTTCTTCCATTATTCTGGCAACTCTTTCCTTTCATCCTCGTCGCCTCCTTTTCTTTCCTCAACTTTCTTTTGCATTTTATTCTTCTCATTTTCACTTCTTACCTTTTCCCCTCTCCTCTCATCTCTCTCCTCTCTTTCTTTCAACTCTTTCCTTTTCCTTACTCTTCTCTTCTTTTCTTTGCGTCAACCTTTCTTTTTAACCGTCTTTTGTTCTCCACGTCTTCTATTTTTCTCTTTTCTCCTTCTCAATTTTTCCTCTCTTGGCTCACTTTTCTCATTCTTCTCTTCTCTTTTCCTTCGCTTAACTTTCTTCTCTTATTAACCCCCTTTTTTCTCCGTTTCTCGACGCTTCTCTTACTCTCTTCTAGCTTTAACTGTGTTCTCTTCCTCTCTTCTTCTTTTAATTCTCCTCCTATATAATCGTTTCCTTTTCCCCTCCTTTTCCTTACTTTCTCTTCATCTTGACTCTCTTCTGCTCTTATTTTTCCTCCTCTAATCTCGTATCTTCTCTTCTTATCTCTTTCTCGTCTCTCCTTCTTTCCTTCCCCCTCTAACTCTCCTCCTTTATTCTTCTATTCTCTTCTCCTTCTCGTATAGTCCTCCTCCTTTCAACTTCCCCCTTCTCTCCTTCTCTTTCATCTCTTTTCTTTTATTCTTCTCTCCTTCTGCTCTATCTAGTTTTCTTATATCTTCATCGTCTTGACTTTCCCTCTTACTCTTCTTCTGTTAACTCTTTTTTTCTCTTCCCCTCTTCTTCTCTATTTTCCTTGTTTCATTCTCATCTTCTCTCAATGCTCTCCCTTACTTCTTCTTTTCTTCCCTCCTCCTCTTCTTTTCTTCTTCTCGCCCCCTCTCAACTCTCCTTCCCTCCAAACTATCTTCTCCTTGTAACTTTCTCAACTCTTTTCTTCTTACACTTCTCTTATTCTATTACTCTATTAGCTTTCTTCTTTTATTCTTCTCTCATTCTTTTCTTCTCGCAACTCTCTTCTCTTCTCTTCTTAACTCTCTTCATCTCTCCTTATCTTGGCTCTCTTCGCTTTCTCTCTTCTTCTCGCAACTCTCATCTTTTCTTCTTCTCTGTTTCTCTCAACTCTCTTCTTTTCTCAACTCTTATTCTATTCTTCGGTTTTTCTATTCTCCTATTCTTCCTTTCTTTAATCCTCTTTTCTCCTTCTCTCCTTCTCATAAATCTATCAATTCTCTACTTTTCTTATCGTCGTCTTCTCTTCTTCTCTTCCTTCTTTCTCCTCTTCTTTTTTTCTTCTCTTAACTCTCTTCTTTTCTCCTTGTCTTAAGTCTCTTCTCTCACTCTCTTTTTAACTTAAGTTTTTTAACTTAACTTCTATTACATGTATCCGGAATATTCAATATCTAAGGAGATTATTCTATTCCTTTTTTTCCAATCTTATGCTTGAGTTATCAATTCAAAAATGTCGAATTTCAAAGGTCAGAGTTCAGATGAGAAAGCTCACAAACGGAGGATCTTGAGAACCAATTTTCTTGGTTCATTTATGCTGATTTTGATTGGATAGATATTTAATTAATTTTCCATTCATGAAGGATTATCCAAAATGAAGGAAAGCCAAGCTTCATGCAGGTAAATGTACTCTCCATTACATGACAGTCGACAGTCTATCACGCAAGCATGTATGCAAACACTGAGTCTCCGATATGTGTTTGCTCAGGAATAATATTCTTGATTTATGGGCACATTATGCAAACATTATGATACGCTTGCAAATGCAATGTCATGGAGTATACTCAATGTAGAGGTTAACAAACTAAATATTATCTATCATAAATTTGTAAATTATATGATTCGTTATGAAAATTGAAAAATTGTTCCCTGAGACATCGAATGAGCCGGACAATCATGTTATTTTTATACTCCTCTTTCGAAATTCATGAGTGTCTGAATTACTGAAAAAAATTAATTTTCTATTATCGAAGTAATTATTTATTATTGTTGTGCTACACACGTTCTACGCACTAATTTTTTTCGACAGTTGCTTCTTCTTCTCTATTTATCATGTGTCTTCTAGGGGTTTACAAAACTTCTCTTGCTTCACATACATATTTCTATGATCGTTCTTCCCATCCATATATCCTGCGCTTTCTTTTCTCCTTTTTCCGAAACATCGCTTCCCTGACCTTGTTCCCCAATCTAAATCTTACTATTCTAGTCCATCTATTTTTTCCCAACCACTTTTCCAAATACTTTGGTAGTCCTTTCCCAATCCTCCCCTACTTATCTTATAATTGACCTTCCTTATCTTTTCCTTCCAACACTTGAAGTATACTACCATTTCCTCTCCTATATCTCTATCTGTAAGGAACTCCCTTCTTTCTTCTTCTCATTCCGTCAACTCTATCGCCCCCCCCCTCATCTTTCTTACACCTCCTTCAGACATTATTTCGCTGACTCCCCTCCCTTTTCCTCACTCAGCTTCCCTTCCGAATTTCCATGTCCCCTCCCCTGTTTAGATACTTAATTCATCCTTCCCCTTACCTCTCTCACCATATATACAGGTGTCCTCTCATCGATTCCTAGAGTCCATCTCACATATCGTTCCTGTAACCTTTACATCTCTTTCCTTCCCTTCCATTCCCATATTTCTGCTCCATATCCTGAAACCGGTCGTACCAGGGAATCAAACAACCACATTCGTCTTTTCCAAACTTTCTTGAATTTTCTTTTTCCTGTTCCTCATACCTGCTTTATTACCCCTACGCTTTTATTATCCTTTCTTTTATATGTACCTTATGATCTCTATTTGCTTGCAAGGTGTATTCCAAATATTTACACTGTTTCACTTCTATCTTCACCCCCTTACATCTCCCAGTCCATACTTTCTTCTTCCTCCTCCTTTTCTGAACCTCATTTTCGTTGTTTTTTCTACATTCAATTTCAATTTCTTCCCACCTGAGAACTTCTCCAACCCTGTAATGAGACCCGTTATTTTCTTTTTATCTTACTTCTCTTACCAACCCAAAACTGTCGCCACTCGATCGGTTACTTGTACCCTGATTTTGTCTCGCGAACGATTTCTGAACCTACCTTTTCAGACCTTCCCTTATACCTTTTTTATCGTAACCTTTTCTATCTCTTCCTGGTCCAGAGAATCGAACGCCACTTTTAGGTCTAAAAACACAGCTATCTTTCCTCCCTTTTCCTTATATTCCTTCTATTTATTATATTATTTACAATGTATTCAAATGTTGCCCATCAGTATTTCCTTTTTCCTAACTTCTTCAATCTCTCCGCCCTTCCTTACTTCATTCTCTACCCCTCCTAGCAGATCTATGCTTGTTCCCTCTTATACTCTTTTCATTTCTCCTATCATTATTTCATTCACTTTATTTAAATTTCCTTCCCCCACTCTTACATCCTTGAGCTTCTTTTTTAATTGCTCTTTTACTTACATTCACCAATCTCCTCTTCCTGTTCCTCCTCATCCTCCTCTATATTCCTGTTTATGCTAGGCCACTCCACCTCTTTCCTTCTCTCCATTCCCTTCCTCCTTTATCTTATGTTCTTGCATTCAAATCTCCTCTAATGAGAAGCATTATCCCCTCTTTACTTTTTTCCATTAGTTCTTTTATCTCCTTGGATTTCTCACGCAGATCTCCGTTCACATTGAACTTAATTATAATTCGGAGAAATCATTTCCATACGTAAGTCTAAGAGTTATAAATTATGAATTTCAAACAATCGCAATAACGATTCATTCAGGCAAATTTTTTCTGAAGAATAGGAAAAAATCTGCCACAACCCAGGTATGAACCGGAAACGCTTCTATAAATAAGTGGAGCGTTATACCAACTATGACATGGAGGTTTCAGACGGTCATTTTCAACTCTTCATCGCAAAATTTAGATGAGAATACCAACTACAATAAACTTCTGTAGCAATATTATTCCGAAAGTCGATCATTATCAACTCGATATGAAATAAATGATTAATAGGAGATATTGTTTCTATGATAACGTCTAGGAGTTACCAATTGAGAATTCCGAACAATCAAAATAACAACTATTTTTGAACGTACCATTTTTTAAAGAACGAGAATTAATCCGTGTAAATTCATGTCAGGGCTTTGGCTAGATTCAATAATTTTAATTCCAGATCTTCTAGGTTTTTTGTCTACTAGCCTTGTATTTTATTATGATGATAAATTTTAAGACGTGTTGTATCCGTCGACACCGGACCGCATCAGTTTTTTCAAGAAGTACACACTCTGTTAAAATTTTATTCGAAACAGCAATATGAATAATCATAATATATGGACTGTAGACAACCCTTGACACGAAAACTCTGGGACCATGGAGATACTGACAGTTTAGCAGGGTTGCCAGATGCGAACTCGCTAAAATCCGTATGGCAGAGGAAAGTGGTCGGTGGACCTATGAAAAAGTCCGTATCTATATTTTTGTGCAGGGCTGCCACATTTCTACAGCTTAAAAGGCAAGATGAATGCGCTATACATATAAGTTTGCAGTTTTGTTAAGTGGGAAAGTTTGAGTGTCGAAATATGAATGTTTCCAAACTCGACATGCAAATTTACCCGCGTGGCATCTTGGCAAACCTATACCCATAAGAAAAACTTTTAAAAAGTTAAAAAAAGTTTGTCGGGTAACACAGAACAAAAAACATTGGTTCAATGACCATTGACTTATATCGAAAAATATCGACAAATTACAAGCAACAAAAAATAATGATATCACATCGTCGGGCAGACCATATCATTTTTCAGTGTGGTTTTTTTAACATGTTTACTCAATGGTAATGAGAGGAAGTGTGAGAGACTGCATACCATTCAAAAATTTAGGAAAAGGTCTGACAACTCGCTTGTTGTATGATAATGAAAGTAATATAAAAAACATGTGACACCAATTTTATTGTACATCTAAGAACACTGTTTCAAAAACCGCTTTATTTTTTTGG
>WSXT02083967.1:0-11921 GCA_011762715.2 Neuroterus valhalla
ACTAGCAATTAACATGTCATCTACATATAGTATGACCATTGCCAGTTTACCTTTTTGTCTCCAAGTGAATAAACATGGATCATGTAGATCATTCTCAAGACCTAGTTCACGTGCTTCCTCTGAAAATTTGTTATTCCATTTCTTTGGACTAACTTTTAACCCATGCAAAGATTTCTTCAATTTGCAAACTTTAGTTAGTCTCATACTCTCTGAATTAACCACTCCATCTGGTATTTCCATGAACACTTCTTCTTCCAGTTCGCCATTCAAGAATGCCGTTTTCACATCCATTTGAAACATTTCTAGGTCCTCTTTATTACTTATTGGAATGGTTGCTCTTATAAGCGACAGTCTTTAAACTGGAGCATATGTCTCTTTAAGATCATAAATATTTTTGTCTTTAAAACCTCTCGTTACTAATCGGGCTTTATATTTAATTGTGCCATCACTCTCTACTTTCTTTTTAAATACCCACTTTGAATCCACTATATTGGGCCTTTCACCGTTTGGTTGTACCTTCGGTCTATCTACTATTTCCCATACTGCATTCTCTTTCATGGATTCTAACTCTTCCTTTATAGCTTGTATCCACAGATCTTTATCCTCTGAATTCACTGCCTCTTTATACGAAAAGGGATCTTCTTGAATTGATGCTAGGAGTATATGTCCAAGCTCAACTTCTTTTACCTCTTCAATCTCTGAAGTTTTTGTGTAGCGGGCAAAATGATGTCATTGATTTTCTTGGATTTGCTCCTTGTAATACGACCAGTATTTTGGTCAATTATATCAGCCGATTTCTTTTTCTTTAACTCTGAATCTTGTTGGTGCTCATTCAAACTTGTCCTCTTTGGTCTCCCTCTTTTTCTTTGTCCAGTTTCCTTCAACTCTGAATTCTCTGAGACAAGTTTTTGATTGTTTTCAGTCGCATCTTGCAATTCTTTTGTTGACTGATTCTCTGAAAATTCAATCTTCATATCGGATGTACTTTCATTCTCTTGTCTCATTACCTCTGTACTTTTAATTTGACTCTTTTTATAAGTATCTTTATACACTAGTTTCTCAAGAAATCTCACATGTCTCGATTCTAAGAACTTTCTTGAGCTAGGATGCCATAAAATATATCCAGTATCTGTATGTCCCACTAAGACTGCTTTCACAGATACACTACTGAATTTGGTTTCTGTTTTGGGTAGCTTGATGTAAGCAATGCACCCAAATCTCCTAAGCTGCACTAGATGACACCTTGCTTTCGGTGAGAACTTCAATATTGGAACCTCATAGTTAATTGATTTCTGAGGAGTTATATTATAAGAATGAACAGCTTCCTCTACTGCTAATTCCCACATGCTTTTTGGTAAGCCAGAATCACACATGAGTGCTCTGATTGTTCTCTGAATTGTTTTATTGAATCTCTCGGCTACTCCGTTAAGTTCTGGAGTATAAGGGGGACCACAGTCAGGTTCAATATTTTCCTTCCTCATAATCTCGGTAAATCTACCGCCGGTGTACTCAGTACCTCTATCTGACCTAACAAAGCATACTTTTGCATTTGTATCTAAAAGGTTCCGAGCACTTGTCAAATAATTCTCAAACGCTTGGCCTGCTTCATCTTTTGACTTTAGACAATATATTCTGGCATACCTAGAGTAATCGTCTACAAACGTCATAATCTACTTCTTTCCCCCTGGCCATGATGTAGGTTTAATTGGACCCATTAAATCTGAATGAATGATCTGTAATGACCTCTCTGCTCTGCTTCTATTTTGGTTGAATGGAAGCTTTTCCATTTTTGACGTTATGCAAACTGCACAATCTCTTATGGACTCATCGAATTTCACATGCTCTAAAATCTTTTCTTTCTTTTGCAGCATTTTTAAATAGTTCAAAGATGCATGACCCAGCCTGACGTGCCATAACTTTGCTTCAGTTTGTTTAACGTCTGATTTAGCTATATCGGGTGGATTTTCTACGAGTATCCCTCCCAACTTCTCAATAGTATTTAAGTCATCCACTTTGATCGTTCTGTGGGACATCAGGCTAGCGTCGTGTTCTTGAACTATTTTCTCTGAATTTACTTTTTCAGCATTCGATTCAATGAGTTCTTCAGACTCCTCCCTCCCAATCAAAGACTCTTTTTCCTTTGATGCCTCTGTATTATACTCTGAATCGTCTCCCTCCGAGACTGATGATTGTGTAACCTTAGGATCTGTCTGTGATTGTTTTGCAAACTCATTGTCTATCGCTAGACACGCTATGCAGCTATATTCATCAGATTCATCCATTATATCATCATTTTTGTTCAGAACCTTCTTAACTTCAAACCTGACCACCCAATTAGGTTTTTCGTACATACCTTCAAATATGGTTTTATCATTTTCTTTATTATACACTCGGAATATCTTATCAACTAGACTTATACTAAATCCTGCATCTACTAATCTACGCAATGATAATAGATTTTCTGAGATTTCTTTTGCTGCGATAACGTTCGTTAATTTTATGGGATTCTCATTTGAAATATGGTTTTTAAGCAAAAGATTACCTCTGCCATCTATGACGATATCAGCAAAATCATTTCTATTAGCACTCTTAATAACTCCCTTTTCAGATATTTTAAAATCACTCAGAATAAAACTTTTATTAACAATGTGTTCGGTCGCTCCCGAATCTGCTATGAATTCTATGTGTGCTTTATTATTGGTATCATCATTAATACATTCAGTCTTACCTTGATTTTGTTCGTTTTCGTCATACTCATCCTGGTATTCACCATCATCTTCGTACTCAGCTCGCCTGGCGACTGCTCCACCTCTGAAACTACGATGATTGCTTCTGCCTCTGGAATGTCCTCTGCCTTGACCTCTGTTTCCCCTGAAGTTGCTTCGGCCTCTAAAAGTCTTTTGATTATTAGGTTTATTCATTTTGGCAGGAGGTCCGTAACCTTTACCATCTCTGTTAGCGTGTCTCTTATTTTGTCCTTGAGACCCTTGGTTAAGTTTTTCTGGGCAATCATCTCCTTTGTGATCGGTTTCGCAATTGCATAAGTAACAGAACCAGCGATTCGACTTTATTAGTGGACACTCTTGTTGCCAATGACCAGCTTTGTTACACCTAAAACATTTATTTTCCTCTCCTCTGAATTTTTGTGAACTCGCTCTAGATGCTGTTGGTTCCTTGGACTCAGCTTTCTTCAAATTAGCATCGTCATCTTCTTGAATGCGTATCATTACTTTCCTGAGAGCCTCCAAATTCATTTCTTTGCCAACGGTTGAAATAACAGCAGAATTTGTGCGTCTTATCTCAGGCATAACTCCAATGACAGCATGGCAAAACGTAGAGCGTTTCTCTTGTTCTGTCAGCTTTTGGGGGTCATCGCTCAATTCGTGCTCTCTTATTATTTGATCGAATCTCTCACAAAAGATGTGAACTCTTTCACCTTTGTTCATCTTGAGATTATACAGTTTTGTTCTTATTGAAGTTGGCGTAGAACTAACTTCACCTTTTCTACTCTCTCTCAACTTCTGAAGAATTTCCATGGGCTCTGTCAAACCTAAGATCTTCTAATGATAGTCCTCATCGATATGACTGATGATTATATCTTTTACAGAGTTTTTCCTCAGAGTCGTCTCTATTTCTGAAACTTCAGTCGGTCGTGTTATTTTAGGATCGATCAGATAAAGCAGCATCCAGCTCGTCAATTCGGTTCTGAGACAGTCTAACCAAACTTCGAAACTCGCTTTCGAGATTAGTTTGTAATTCCTCTGAATTTTTGGTCTCATATTGATATTACATGTGTTTGTGAATCCGTGCTCTGAAGACTGCTTCGACTCCAGCTTAGACTTCTTAGACTCAAGTACTCTATTGTGTGCCAATGTAAGTTTGTCTAGTGCGTCTTTCACCAAGCTACGAGTATTCTGATCTATAGACGCATTTGATGACAACCCTTTTGCCAACTCTTGAGCTCGTGAAATTACGCTCTGTAATTCTTCTGTGTTCTTGTCCGTTCCGGAATCTTGGTTATTATCCATCTCTGAATTTTTGGTCCCAGCTGCACTCTTAGAACCTCTTGGATTTGTGGTTGTTGCTGTGATGAAAAATCCTCTATTATTATTACCTAGATTTTGAAATTGTCAGATCTGACCGCTCCCTCTTGAGCATTAAAAGTTTTGAATAAATTACCCTCCATGAATTCAAACTTTTAAAACTCACACTCAATCACAGCACTCTGAATTCTCAGTCAAACTCAGATGACTAACACATTACAAATTTTATATGCTTACATCTGTCGATTTGATCCGGATTGGGCTCCTCCCATTCGGTCCTCATTCTCATGTAATCTGCAAACTCTTGACTCAGGTCGTCAGTCATCTGTTCCAGGATTGTGAAACACCATCAATTAGTATGAGTTCAACTCAATTTTATATTTACCTCTTAATATCCATTTATTTTCAAATTTTATATTACTCTGAAGTTTCTCTCTTTTATTACCTCCTCCTCTTGAGTCAATACCAGGTACCTCTGAATTTTACTAGAAGATGAATGTTTCGTGCCTCTGGACCAATACAGTGCACTGCAACTATATTAATCCGAGGCGAGAAATCAGGTTCTCTAATCGTGCAGATCACACATGTACACCACTTGCCGAAGTTTGGCCCCGAATGTTACCACGGAAGCCAGTCGGTTTTGGGTTGCGCACGCACACACATGAGTCACGACTTCGATACTACTAATCTCCCTAGTCAATGAGTAAACAACTTACCGAACACAAGCTTTCACTTAAACATTGACCCCAGAATTTTACGAAATCGCTCCAAAAAAATTCAATCAATTTCAATCTGTGCATTAAATGAAAACCTCCCAAGAGCCAGCAGTCTAAGTCTAACCGCAAGGCAAGCTAGAGACAGACGCCAAACCCCGAAAAATTTCCAATTCACTTTAACCAGCAGATATACTAAATTTACTCAGAGAATTTTTCATTCTATATATTGACAGAGTACTCTTCTCATTTCAATACCTCTGAATTTAAATTACCTCACTCTCTAATTTCCAAAATTTTATTTCCTTTATTAACTTATTTTCTTTTTTTTTCTCTTTTTTTTTTACACAATATAATATACTCTAAATATTTTTCAATAAACTCAGCCAGCTGAAAAAAAATTCCCAGTATAGACTCTATTGCCTAACCTTGTAAGCTTGATCGTCACGAAATGAGAGAGTTTTATCAACCACAAATGAACACACTCTTAACTCTTTTACTCAGAATTTGAATTAAATTTATTAGCACAGTAGCAAATGTGAACTCCCTTTCTATTTTATTTACATCTGTGAGAGAAAACAACACAGCACGCAATGGACCAAGGACATTCCACAAACTACGTACCAGCCCGGGACATATCCAAAGAAATCGTCAAGACTCCCTCCGTTTTGTGTGAATGCAAGCCATCCACTTGTCCACAGAACGACAGTCATTGTGCTGCGCTACGCATCAATTCAAGGAACTGATACGCGCGCGAGAGAGACCGTCAAGAAACTCCCACGCAAGGCGCATGAGCTGGTCACAAAGCCGCCCGTCACACACATGCTCACCCGAGAAAATACAGAGCCAAACAGTCCCGCGCTCATTTAAATAAGTCAACTTCGCGACTGCATGTCCTCGGAGTCTCCCCAAACCGCGTTTGCGAAAATCCCGTAGCTTGAAAAATCTACACGCGAAGAGTCCCCAAGCCTGCCCACATAGATAAAAATAGATGCACTCGACTACGGGTTCAACGTCAAAAACATGCGCAACGCATGCGCCGGAGAGCCTTGCTCAGCTGCTCCCCTGCACACGACCGCCGCTCGATTCTTGGAACCCCCGTCCTCTCTGGCTCGAGAATAGGCGTACACGTTTTTGCCCCGCGTATCGGCGTTTATGCGATTTTATGATTTTATGTACCTCCCCTTCTCCCTTCGTGCGGTTACTCACTTTCCCGAATCACGTGAAAATTCAACCTCTGAAACTCACTTCCCCGAATTGCTGCAAAATTCAACCTCTGAAATTCCGACGGCGATTTCGGAGATGAACGAATTTTGACACATTTCGAAATCCTTCCGCGCACTTGTTTCTCGTTTCTTATGAATCCGTATACCGCCGGAGGAGAATCTCTCTTAACATAATAATCACCATAACTTACGTTTAAACCTCTGAATAAAGCTTCACTGCTTTGCCAGTCGCTCTGGAAAATCAGGCTTCCTTCGGATCACCTTTCTGGCCCTGTACTTCTTGCAGTTGTCGCCTCTGAATCGAGCCGATCCGGCTTCCTTTTTCCACTTGGTTCAGAACCACGGACCTCTGCTACCATGTAGGACTTCCCACAGACACACACTTATATATGTAAAATATATCAAAGGGGCAATTCAATAAATTTAGCACAAACACTTGATTCACTCTGAACACTCTGGATGTCTTTATTCAATTCAACAAAATCTCCAATATTCCGTGAAAGACTCGAACACGCATCACACGCGCAACGCGGTCCGCTCTCGTCCAGCATTGGAGTTAGAGCGTAGCAGTGCTCGCCATTGCTCGCGCTAGAGAGAGAGAGCAGTCCCGTCGCTCGCAGCGCCATCTCGTCATTGCGTGCAATCGACAAAGCTACTCTTACAAATGTTCACAATTCGGAAGTCCCATGTTTTTTAATTTTAAATAAAAAATTCAACTTACCCGACTTGGAAATTCCAAAGTTGTGGGTAAAAATTCCATTTGTTTGGTTTACCATCAATTTTTTCTAATTTAAAATTTGAGTGTTCAAATTTCGGTTCACAATTTATCTTTTTGTGTAGAATTTAATTCATGTGTTTGAAAATTTAACTGTTTCAGTTGAAGGTCCTTCTTTTTAGTTGAAAACTTGGAGCAGAAGAAGCGGGCAAAACTTGCTACAACTTGAATTCTTAAAATTCACCATTGTATACATAATTATTGGAATTAAACCTATATAATTATGTATCTACATAATCGAAATACATGAGTTTAGATTTAAAAGTTTACCATTTGGACGTTCAAATTAAACATATTTGACTTTTTATTTAAAATTAGTTCCCTTATTTGGGTTATTAAAATGAATTTAGTCCTCTTCGAAGGTTTTAATAGGAAACTGTTTAATGTTGAACATTGTATCAATTTCGAATTATTCTGATTTTTGAAGCTTTTCATTTGAAAGTGTTCAATTTTAAACGTTTCTATTTGGAAATATTACAACCTAAATTACTGTTTATCCGAAATTGTATTATTTTTTAAACTTGAATGTAAATATTTTACTTTTATTTTTTCCATATGAAATTATCTAAGTGTGAAAGCTCTTAATTTGAACATATTAAAATTAAACTTTGGTATAATGCATTTCCAAACTTTAAGCATAATTGGAGCATATTAAATTTTGAATTGAAAGACTTTGAATGCCTAATGTCCTATTTTTAAACTTTCAGCTGAAAATGTTATTATTCCCATTATTCCTGAAATCTAAAAATGTTTCATCGTTCTAATTTTAGGGGCTTTTCTTCCGAAAAAGTAGACAATTTCAAAACCCAATCATTTTATTTCCAACGCTTTAGGTCATGAATGATAACATTGGAAATTTATTCAATTTTCAATCCTCCTATTATCTCATTCGCATTTTGAAATGATTTAATTCTGAACGTCTTTCATTCGGGAATTATTCCAATTCAATGTCTTCTAATTTGAAATTTACTTTATCAGAATTTTTTTTTAATATCAAATAATATGGGATACCAGAAGTCCTCAATTAAAAAAAAATAAAAACTTGATAACTCCATGGTTGATTCAAAATCTTTAGATTTTGACAAATTTGCAGTACAATTTCTTCAATCAAAATTAAAATAATTTGAATCTAATGACCATATTTTCAATCTTTTAACGCTTCGTGATGTTTGTGTTTGCACACTTTATAAATTTGGTAAAATTTGAACTTATTTTATTTAAAAAGTCTCTCCCAAAAATTTTCAATTCCAGACTCTTTGAATTTATAAATCAGAGATGTGTACTTCGGAACGATTAATTTTTGATCTCTCTCGATTAGAAATTCAATTCGAAATTCTCTCGATTTGAAATTATTCAACTGAGAGTAGTTGCAGTTTGAAACTTTCTAATATTCAATCCGAAACTATTCAAATCTCAACACTACAATTTTATAGGCATCCTTAACTGTTTTATTTAGAATATTTTCAGTTCCAAGTTAAATCCTCTCAAATGAAATCTTTAATAATTTCCAGATTTTTAATCTAATATTAAATTTGAAAGTTTATCAATTAGAAATCATTCTTTTTGGGAGAACGTAATATTATAATTATAATTCTAGCATTATTCTGATAACTTTTTATGCAAAATAGTTTTAAAAACAGTTTTAATTTTTAAATTAGTCGATTTGAAAAAATATCCATTTTATTGATGAAACATTTTACCTTCAGGTTCAACTGAGATGGAATGATTTAAGAATGAGTTTCTGAACTTTCAATAATTGAAATGAAGTCATTTGAAAGATAAAAAAATAGGAGTAAAGAAGCTCCTGAGTTCTGGGTCCTGGTCAAGCTGCAAGGGCAAGTTTTCCTAATTAAAAAGTTTTCATATTTGATATCAGATTAAAAATTTGGAAAATAGTACTTTTTCCATTTAGAAGGATTTGAGGTTCAGTAATTTGAAATTGTAAAGCTTCCAAATGAAACAGTTCGGGATGCTTACAATTTGCAATGTTGAGATTTGAATAGTTTCAGATAAAATATATTTAGATTAAGTATTCAGAAATTTGAAACTGCGAATACTTTCAGTTGAATAATTTTAAAACGAGAGAATTTTTGATTGAATGAGTTCTAATCGATTTGAAGAGAGTATAATTTCGAAAATATACGAATTAAAATTGTGTATATATCATTTTGGATTCGGAGCGTTATAAATCGAATAATTTCATACTGTAATTCTAGAAATAAGTCTTTCCCACGTAAAGTGGGTTCGAATTAAAAAATTTTTTAATGAAAGGAATTGTACTAAAAATTTGTCAAAATCTAAAAATTTTGAATGAACCATGGGGTCATGAAGTTGTTTTCGAAATTAGGTACTCCTGGTATCCCATCACTTGATATAAAAAAAAATTTCAGTAAAGAAAATTTCAAATAAGAAGAAAATGAATTGGAATAATTCGCGAATGAAAAACGTTCAGAATTAAATCATTTTAGAATGCAAATGAGATAATAGGAGAATTGCAAATTGAATAAATTTCGCATGTTAACATTTATGACCAAAAGCGTTGGATATAAAATGATTGAGCATTGAAAGTGTCTACTTTTCCGAATAAAAAGCCCTTGAAGTTAGAATAATAAAACATTTTTAGATTTTGGGAATAATGGGAATCATAGAATTTCCAGCTCAAAGTTTAAAAATAGGACAATAAGCATTCAAAGTCTTTGAATTTGAACTTTAATAATTGTTCAATTTCCCATCCGAAAAGACGACTATCAATCCCGAAATCGAGTATGAATTTTAATAACGAAATATTTATTTCAACCAAATAGTAGAATTCTTAACAAAACAATTGAATTGTCAACCAGAAAATATGAATTCTCAACCTAATGGTTGGATAAAAACAGTTCATTATCTTCTGGATCCCAAAGATCTGGAGCCTCGATTATCGCCAAACATACATCTTTCGTAATTATTGCTTCTATATTCTCATTTTGTGGTACCGATTGAGTTTAATTCATATCGTTGGGCCTAGGTCCGGGGTTAGATTCGGTTCGGTTCGATTCCTTTGGTATCGAACTGATGGGCCTATGACAAAGCCACCGAACGCGTCCTCAGGTTGCGGACAGAGAGTCCCTGTGCTGAGGGTTTCTGCTGAATACAGTTCCGAAAACTAATAAGCAGTCGCGGACAATTGTCCAGGGATAGTCCCGAAGTAAATACTCCCAAGCTAAGGCGTAAACAACCGTGCTGGAAGCTGAATGGCACCTGGGTGTGGTGTCTTTTACGGTGTCTCCAGAACAACGGGCAACCTTCTGGAGTATACAGCCTTGCTCTCGCATGCGGGGCTCTGCGAGGGTGAACAATCCCTCCCCTAGCTACTCGTGGGAATAATTATGGAAGCACACACACAAATCCAATTATGAATGCGCTTCAAAATGATCGAACGCGCAGAGCACCCGACAATGGTTCTACCAGTATTGCCGATCGTTCCAGAGTTCGGGGTGCTAAATTAGATGAAAACACGATGACGAACCGGCGAGACAATCGACGTTTTTTATGGACGGATCAACTCGATAATGACCTGCTTAGTTGCTATGATGCCAGTATTGTCCCTAATCGCAGAGGTTACATGGCACGTCTGCACACTCTGTGGTGCCAGAAGCACCCAGAGCTATCGCACCTTTAACAGCAAGTGTTAAGAAATCGTACAGTGGACCTTTTGCGGACAAGAGATGTACGCGAAACGCTTCCTCAACAACTGCAAGAACAAGCCGCAGACGAAAATCAGGAAGCGACATTAGGACCAACTGCTGAAACAAGGCTTCCCTTAAGAGACAACGGCGATTTTAAGGAGGAACATTACCATTCAGGTTCCTCCCAAGCGCTATGATTGCTAAAATGGATGTTATCCTTCGTGAAGATCTCTCAGAGGATTCTGACCTCTGGGCCATCGCTCGTTCAGTTCATGATGCGGAGAAAGCTTTGGTCGATTGAAATCGAAGGTCCAAACTAACGATTGATGAAAAAAACAAAAATTGCTTGCATCAAATAAGCAAGAGAATTATCTGGGCAAGAAAACGCATCTCGTATGCAGTGTGTGATTGTTTACATAAAATCTGGTAAGCCTTTTACGGCAAGGCCAAGGGTCCGGAAGTTCGCTCATGAATTGAGGATCCATCATCACACATTGAAAATGTCAAAGCTGCTGACGATCAAGCAGCATGTTATTCACAAAATACGAGTTCTATGTGATGCAAGAAGGAGAATTGAAAGAGAGAGGGATGGGTCAGGGAGAATCAAACGTTTCTCGCTGACCTATCGCGCTTTTTTGGCGATCCTCCTGTTTTTGTCAAAAAACCACCGGAGTCCGAAAAAGTCAAGACATTTTGGAAGGAGTTTTACGAGGTGACGCATCCATTAAATGAAGGTACTCAGAACATCATACGTTTCAAGGAGCTGTGCAATAACCTCATAATATCTGAGAAGGAATGCCCATTTATCACTGCTGAGGAGGTGAACACTTCTCCGCTGCTGGTCGAGATTGTATCAAGAACTTTTGGTGGAAGAAGTTCACTTCTACACACCAACATCTGGCCCGCATTTTGACCTCATATTTAAAGTCGGAGATCCCCATTCCTCAGTGGCTGGTGTTAGGACGAACTGTACTCCTACCGAATAAAGGCGACTTGTCCAACCCAAGGAACTACAGACCAATAACTTGTATGAACACGGTGTATAAGATCTTCACATCTATCCTGAATGATAGGATTATTCGGATAAGTGGACCTGTACGGGGTGAGATTTACGAACAACGAGGATTGAAAAGAGGCGCAGCAGGATCTCGGGAAAACCTGCTGATCGACAGGAGTGTCTGCAAAGATGCTGCAAACCACAAACGCAATCTGTCCATGGCCTGGATTGATTACCAGAAAGCTTTTGATTTAACTTCCCATAAACTTATCATCTGTCTGTTGAAAAGCTTGAAGGTTTATTAAGATATAGTGGAATGCATTGAGCGATTAGTGCCTCCTGGGAAGACCAAATTTACTTTCACTTCTGAGAAACATTGTGTGACTACCAACAGTGTCACTTTCCAGAGAGGTGTCTTTCATGGTGACGCAATGAGCCCTCTCCTCTTCTGCATCACACTATTGCCTCTATCCCTCGCACTCCGCGATTCTCGTGGGTA
>WSXT02083978.1:0-11921 GCA_011762715.2 Neuroterus valhalla
TATTATTTGCATCGAAAAATGCTTAAGGCCATGTTATCCGTGGCTCACGTGAGTCAAATTATAGATTTTTTCTTGCAAGAACTCACGTCCGCACTGAATGAGACATCAAGTTGAAATTTCAGGAAAAGCCCAAGAAAACATCAATTTCATTTGCGAACAACATTTGTATCGAAATTTTGAAATTTTCCTTTTCAAAATTCAAAAAATATTCCTTTTCTGAATTTTGAACCAAATAATGTATACAAACGTAGTTTATTGTTTTTTGAGACTTATCCCGAAATGTCAACTTTAAATCTCTTGCTGCGGACGTGAGTTGTTGCAAAAAGTATCGATAATTTGGCTCACGTGACCCACGTATAACATGGCCTCCATTTTAGTCTTTCTACCTTTTTATAAGCACGTTGAATCGCGGAAACTGAAACTCATAAAAACTCTGCAGGATTCGCAGTTCGAACTCATATATCATAAAGTTAGATTCTACATTTTACGATTTTACGTTTTAGTCAATCCATCTCACTTTGAAATTTGACTGATCTTATCTGAGATATTGTTAGTAAAATGAACAATGAAACAAATTAAATCTTTATCAATGAAATGTCGTTTGCACAATACTTTGAAAAATTCCAAATTTTTTTATTTTGATATAAAATAATTGAAGATAAGAGAATGGTAAGTCATTCATAAATATTAGTTGGTTTCATGTTTTTTTATTGAAATCAAAACCATCTTACAGAATTCCAAAGTATGAAACACGCATTTCTTTCTAGTTTAAAAGCAACTGGAATATCGAATATTTGCCGCATATTGCATTGAAACTGAAATTGTATTTCCGTTCAGAAGGAAAATGTGGGCTTTTTGCAATGTGAAATGAATAGCTGAGTGACTTTTTTGTTCTCTTTTGTGGAAAGTGCAGTCACTCTGGGAGATTTGTAGATTCTTCAAAATGCAGGTCGAATATGTGAAAGGAAAAAATTGAAAGTGTGAAAATATGTATAGTACTTAATCATGACTTCAGTCTTGCCTCTAAAGTGAGAATAACGAGAGGATAATAGATAAAATGTTGGTCATTTAACAAACATATCAAATCTCGAGTATCTGAGATTAAAACTTCGAGTTCGAAGAGAGCCAACTAACTTGTTACAGATCAAATTTATTTGTTTGAAAATTTCCTTCCAAATTGAAGTTTGAAAATGAAGGTTTAGAAACAAAACTCTGATCATTACGACTCCAAGTTTGAGTAGAAATACCTTGAAAATATTTCAATCTGAAGGTCATCAGTTTGGATGATTTGAGTTCAGAATATTTCCAATGAAAAGATGCCAAGTCAGAACATTAATAGGTTAAGAACTTTCAAACACTAGCATAAAAACTTTCACACATAATATAGCAATGAAAAGAGAGTCCTAATTGTGATTCTAGATGTTCTGTCGAATTTGCCATATATAGGGATGAAGTAGGTTGATATTGTTGCGAAAGAGTTCGAATGGCCTTTTCAGCATGTCTCGCTACGCCAGAGACGAAAACTTGGTCTATAAATTTTTCTTAACTCGAATCCGCCGAGGCAGTAAAAGGGTGGAAAGGGACTCTACCGAATAGGGAGTAGAAATAAAGAGAACTGGGAAATCTAGATAGGGAAAGGACGAGCCAGAAGTAGAAAAAGTTCCCAAGTCATTTCGTGCCGATGTCGTCCGAAACTTATACATTCATATATGTAGTCCGGCCCTGTGGAAAATAATACTAGAGGGGCTCTACAGTTAAGAATCTTTCTCAAAACAGCTCTATTTTCTTCTCTGAGAACTAGAGCTCCAGTTTTCCCAGTACAAGCTTCCCCTCCCCTTTTAACAGTAGGCTCTAATCAATTGTTGATTGTTTTTTCACACCCCCTCTTTCTTTCCAGGTCACTCCGTTCCTCGAAAATCGACCCTAATTTCATCACAATCTCTCCTCATCGCCAAGTACTTTCCAAGGAACAAGTGATGATTTTTCCTCACATCTACTTTTTTTTACTTACCACTTATCAGTTACTGATGGTAATTTTATTATACCTCTCAACCCCTCCGAACTACTCCTTAGCCGAGGCGTAGGTTTCGATTTCAGGACATCACCCCCCTTAATTTCTCAATTACATCTAATTATTCATGGGTGGTCATTTTGTCACTCCCTTTCCTGTTTTTCAATTATTAAACCATAGCCTCTCCCTTCCCATTAACCGGAATGTACAAACTCGCATATCTATACCTGAATCGATTACCCCCACTACTCGATTCCCCTCTCGAGCCCGAAATATCAGACGAGGGAAGCTCTCGAGCTCTATTGTCTATTGTCCCAAAAAAGAGCCTAAATTACAAAATATAAGATTTTCTGATTTTGTAATTAGAAATTTCGTGATATTTTATTTAGAATCTACATCCTTTGGCGATCCCAGATTTCCAGGCCATTTATCGGTTCTTCCCAATTCAACTGCAAGATATATCTCTTTTACAATTTACAAGAGACATCTGCCCTCATATTAGTGGGCGGGCGATTCGGCATAATGAGGTATCCAAAACGGATATTGTAAATATTTCTAATATAATGAAACTCAATTTTGGGATTTGCAAGCTTAAACCAAGTTAGTCGTAAATATGAATAAAAATGTTCTCATATTATGAAAAATAAAAAATTTTTCATAGATATCAAATGTTAAAGGTTTAAGGAATTTCGCATTGAATTAATCTTAGAAATAATTTTCAAGCCATTTTTATTGGAACCCGAATTTTCATCTGCTTTTTATCTGGAGCCATTCCACCCATTTCGCCAAAGTCGGCTCCAGTTTCATTTCTAAAATGTTGACACTCGCCTATAATAAGATTCAATGTTTGTTTTTTTACTTATTTATTTCAATAGTTTATCAAACTATTTCATTCTTATTTCAAAGTTTGATGCTGAAAATGTGAAAGTTAAAGAAAATGGGAAATTTATGTGCAATCACAGAAACAACAGAGGTTAGCGAGTAATTCCAATACGAATCCTTAAGTAATCTTGGAATGCAAAAAATGAAAGTTGATGAATAAGTTCAAAAACATTGAATTTTATCATCGGTAATGTCAACATTTTTTAACATTGGACACAAAACTCTTTAAAAAATAATATTTATTACGGTAAGTCAAATACTATGTCGTTCAGTGCGCACAAATCTTCTTTCAAATATTAAATTGAGTTTCTAAGCTCTTTTCAGGTATGAAAAAAAAAAACTTCAGTGAAAGAAATTTTTTTGAATTTTGGAAGTTTGTAATAGGAAATAATATGATCATATCATTAACGCACTTTCTACTGCAAATTTTCTGATGGGGCAACAATGTTTTGATTTACATACAAAAATAAAGGTGCAAAAATTACTATTTTTTTTCGTTTTTTACTTATAAGATTCTGATGAAAAAAGATGTTTTGCTACTCTTACCAAAAATTCAATTTAAAGTTCGTGTGAAAGGGGAAAAATCACTGTTTTCAAATTCCAAAACTTTGAAAAGTGACCGAAGATATCATTTTTAAAATTCGAAAAAAATATGAGGACTCATTTTTATGTACAGCAGAAGATTTTTGCTAGCCATAATAAAAAAATATTTGAAATTTTGTCTAGCTCATACTAATGATACTTTTCAGCTTTTTGTTTTATGTATGTGTTATGATATTCTCAAATTAATGTGCGAGATCCCCCTGATTGTAATTCGTTTGAAATGATAAGTCGTAAGGGTTAGCGGATTTCAAAATAAAAATCTAAAAAAATAAATAGAATGTCACATATTAGTTAAATTATTCTTGAAATTTTGATTCGTGAGGGCTTGGAAATTCAATTACTTTATTGTTTCGGAAAATGATGCTATTTTTGTTAAAAATTAACTTTTCTGTAAAAAATTATCATTATTATCGTAAGAAATTCAGTTAAATTTTATTCAGTAAAATATATATTTTTGAGTTTTGAACTATTTAGTCGAAAAAAAACTATTGAATTGGGAAATCCTACTCTTAAGTTTCAAATCTTACATTTTCATACAAACTCATCTTTTGGGTTCACAAGTTAAAAAAATTGTTAGGAAATTTAACAAGTTGGTTGAAAATTGGAGTATGTGATTACATATAATTTTGTTGTAAATAAATTTCTTTTTTCCGGCGTTTTTGGTAAAACACACTAATTAGAAACTTGTATCCGTTTTGTGATGAAGAGAAATGTTTTGTGTAGGTGAGATGTTTAGTTATTCGGTGAAAAATCAGCTTTATTCTGAACAGTGCATTTATTCCGCTAAAAGATCAAGTGTTTGGTTATTCATCTTCTTTGGTCGAATATGCAAGCGTCTGGTTCAAAATTTATCTCCATGGCTTAATAATTGACCTACTTGGCTGTTAATGCAACCAACGTGAAATATATCGTTTGAAAAATATCGAAATATGTTTGAGTTGATATTTTGAGAAAAAAGATGTGAGCTCAGTAATTTTAAATTGTGGGAAAATGTTCCCAGATAAATAATTGGAAATTTATGTGCTAAAAATTGCAGTGTAATTTTTTTAACATTAAAACTGGTTTGGGATCTTCGAAGTGGAAATCGCCAAATTGGGACCGATCGCCCGCCTACTAATGACTGATCCGAGAACAGATGTCTCTTGTAATTGTAAAGTGGTATTTTGCAGTTGAATTGCGAAGAAGCGATAAATGGCCTGAAAGCACACTGAATTTCGAACTTATCAAGTCGGAAAATATACCGCTGGAATCGCCAAAGAATGTTGATTCTAAATAAAATACTACGAAATTTCGAATTAAAAAATTAGGAAATTTCATATTTCCTAATTATATTTCATATCCTCAGATATTTTGGGCGCGAGAGGGAAATTGGGGAGTGGGGGTAACCGATTCAGGTAGCAATATGCGAGTTTGTACATGCCCCCCTTTCCAATTACTAGAAAAATCAAGAATTAAAGAGGGTGCCGTACGTAGAAAATTAATCATAATTGTCCCGAATCCATTTGGAAAATTGGTTCCGGTTTCATAAACCACAAAATCAATTACTGTCAGTAAAATCCATCGAATGGTATTCTCCCATCTATTCTTTGCAGGAACCTCTGTTTTTATTCTTAAATTGAAATAATAAATAACAATATTAAATAATAATAAATATTGATGATTTTAAGATCCAAGAAAAATATATCAGAATCCGTATTGGAAATTTGTGCCTCCAAGTATCGCAATCGTTCACATAAATCAAGATCAAGGGCTTTTTTCTGAATCATACATTTAAAAGTACATAATAATATATATACTCTCCGCGGAAAAATTCTGCATTGACTGTCGGAAGTTATGATTCACTCCAGCCAAGGATACAAAAACACATTGCGTAATTACTGAACTACTCAGAAAAAAATATTTGCTCATTGAGTGGAAATTTCTGTGGAGCTACGCATCCAAAAATTGTCACTCGCGTTCTTAATTTTTTGCAGTATTACCATTAATTTTTATGTTCAAAACATTTTTGGGAATATGAAGTAGAAAATCATATGTCTTACACCATCTCATAGCTAACTAATGGTCGGAACGATAAATCAAGTATTTCATGCTTTTCAGGAATTCTTATTTATTTCACAACCTAATTCTTATTTCACAACTTAATGTTTTTAGGAATCATAAAAAAGCATAGGAAAAGCTCTTGGTTTTATGATTTCTGAATAGGACCTTAGACTAAACATTAGGGTGGTCGAAAAATGCATTTGAATTTTGTTTTCGAATTTTTATGCGAAACGCCCGGAAATTTGTCCGAATTTACACAAAAAACACCCACATTCTCTTAGAATATTGCTGCAAAGTTGCAGTTTTTTCCTAAATTTTTTACCTACATACCTATGTGCATAGTTGCGGTTTTTCCTAACATTTTTTACTTTTTATCACTTTTCAATCAGATTAAATGAATAATTAATTCATGTTAAAGAAAAGTGTTTCAACAATATATTATTATTGCTAATAATATTTTCTCTATGTAATGATAGAAACTTGCAATTTTTTCTGATATTCTTAACTTTTCGCCCACTTTTCATCCGAAGTAAGTTGATATTCAATTTAATTTGACAAAAATAATTGTTTGAACAAATTATTATTGCTCATGGCTCTCTTCTCTTAGGTAAGCGCTCAAAAGTTGCGGTTTTTTCTGAAATGTTTAACTTTGCTTCACCTTTTTAGTTGTCAACAAATAATAAATGAACATTACAGAGAATCATATTTTGAATAGTATTGTATTGTTTTAAGGGAATTATTTTTGTTCTTATCCCAATCTTAAAAAAGAATTGATTAAAACAAAGAAGCTGAATTCATTCAGTGGAATTTGAATTTGAAATTTTCTACTAAAATTAAGGATCTTCAAAGCAAAAATTGAAATTTTAGGAAAGTAGTTCAACTTCCAACCAAAGAGTTGAATTTTGGACCTAAAAATATAATTTTTTATTCAAAAATATAATGTTTGATATTAAAAAAAAAAATGATTTTAAATAAAAAACAATCTATTCTAACCAACAACTATATCAATTCAATCTAATGGATTTCATTCAAATTCCATTTAGTGCATTGTTGAGCATTTCAGAAAAAACTACAACTTTCTAGCATTTATCTAAGAGAAACTGGTTATAAACAATAATAAATTGTTTAAATACGCATTTTTGTTAACTCGCATTAATTATTACCTCACTAAGTGGAAAGTGGACAAAAAGCTCAAGAGTTTAGAAAAACTGCAACTTTCTGGCACTAATCTAAGAGAGGATAGCCATAAACAATAATAATCTGTTCAAACAATTATTTTTGTCAAATTAAATTGAATAGTAACTCACTTCAAGTGAAACGTGGGCAAAAACTTAAAAATTTCAGGAAAAACCCGCAACTTTGTAGCATTATTCTAAGAGAATATCATTATAATTATCAAGAAATAATTTAAACAATTATTTTTGTTAACTCTAATTGATTATTACCTAACTGTAACTGAAACATTGAAAATAAGTTGAAAAATTCAGAAAAAGTCTTGACTTTCTAATCCTTTTCCAAGAGAAAGTTCCAAAAAATAATAATAAATTGTTTGAACAATTTAAATTACCATCTTATTATTAGTATAAAGTAGTATTCCATGTATTTGAAACAATTTGCATTAAAAAAAACCCGCAAAAAAACCATAATTAGCGCCAAAAACTCAAAAAACCCATCTTTTCACTTAGGGGCGTTTTTTGGGACCCAATAAAACAAACTTATGGGGGTGATATTTGAAAAGTGTATATATAAGTGCATAAGTGTATATATGTTATTCGCATTCTATGGCTAATGATTGTGAAGAGAAATGGTGAATTTCGAAGTCGATTCACCTCACATTTAGAATTCTGAATAAAATTCACAAAAACTTCTTTTTTTCTTATGGGAAATACGTGTTGAACTTCATGGGGCTTTCGCCACCTCTAATTTTTGTTTAAGGCGTTTATTTTTTTGTGGATCCGAACAAATTCAAAGAGCAAATTCGAAAAAAAATTTGTTGGACCAACCTACTAAATATACAAGAAAATGTCTATCTAATGATTTGCCTCAAACTTTTTAATTCAGTACACTGTGAGGTATTTTCAAAATGGAAAGTACTTTTAAGTATAAAAGTGTTAACTTTCAGATGTTTTATATCTGCAATGAGTATTCGTTAAAAGATTATGAATTTCGCAGATGACTATTAGTATTAAGGAGCAAAAATTTTTCGAATATCATACATGTATACCTTAAGCCGAATTCCTTTAAATGTGTTCATAATTCCTAATATCATGAAATGAAATTGAAATGAAATTCATCTTAACTTAAGGGACCCTGTTTAAAAAGTATCAAAATTTTAGTAGAAGCTCGGTCAAATCCGGTTTATTTATGCTTCAGGAAATCGCAAGCGAAATATGATAATAATGTATGCTTCTTCGCTTTCAAAATACGGCATGAGATAAGTTTAGTACATATTTGATTGAAAAATCGTCAGTAAAAATATTGAGTATACTCCTTTCTCAATTATCAGTAAAGCGAATATTCATGAAATGCATACAATGCTACAGAACAATTATAAATTTAAGATAGTTATTTACGATAGCAGTACTCTGCCTTTATAAAGTCGAAGAATTTAATTGACTCTTGAGTTTCTTGAATAACAGGTGTAAAAGTGCCCCACTTTTTTTCACATAAATCTCTTTAATTTTTTTATGCATTTTTTTTGAATTTCCAATATGATTGGGTCTTTTTGCTTCTCCAGAATGTTATATATATTGGACTGCGATACACATCGGCAATCCACATTGTGTTGGAGAAGTAGAATGCGGTGCATTATTTTAGTTCAAAAGCTTAGAAAAATATAGCTGACAGAAAAATTTGTAGGAAGCAGTATAAGAGGTGAGTTTTTAAAACTTTGCATATTTCCTTTATTTCTCAAAATATAGATGCAGAAATCTTCAGCAAATTGTACAATAGTGGCGAATTTGAATTACACTTTACGGCAATAAATAAATTAAGCCTTTTTTTACGGTTTATAATAATTGCATCCCGATATATTTGATGTATGTGTCTTATATGTGATACTAATCCGTGATAACATTCTGCTCGTAATTGTCTAAACTTTGGCTTTTATTCCTAATTTTAATCAGGAAACATAATAGGAAATGTCACTGCATCTGAACCTAATAATAATTTATTCAAAATTATAGAAGATAAATTACCAACCGGAGGATGACTGGAATTTGGAAATCAAATGTTGAAGGAAATTCCCTGATTTTTTATCGAAATGAAGCTGCCAATGATGCTGTTTTCAGGCACATTATAAACGTTATTATCACAATATATATTACGAGATAAATATTATTTGAAGTGGTGTAACAAGTCTGTCATTGAATTTTTAAACTAACAGGAAAACATACAAACTCTCTAAACTCTTTGTTTCACGATAAATTTGTTTTAATTCTAAAAATTATCATTACAGCCTTTATGGAGAAGCTTTTTTCTGATAACAATAAAAAATTGTACGTGATATCTCTACAGACTAAACTTGGGTTTTTTTTTGCTTTAAATAATTTGACTGATTTTTGGCTCATTTTCAGTCCCCCTTGAAGAATGTATAAAAATCGTTTGTTTCCTTACACATTCCCAACGATTTCTATAATTATGAAGCACAAGTCGTAAAAAAGTTTTTTTCTTATTTTGGACCATGAACCCCCTCTTTCAATGATTTCCTAATATAGATATGGTCAAATTTTTTTTTTCTTTTTAGTGATTCGTAGACGTGGAAAAATCGTTGACCCCATCCCCACCTAATGAAATTGACGTCATTTATGCACGGCTTTTAAGAAAAATTTCTCCAAATTTTTCCGTAGTGTCTGGATGTTATCAGTGTGTATTTAGTTGAGCTTTATCAAATAGAAGGTTTACAAGCGTAAATCATTTTCAAACATACGCAGACGTCCGCAAATACATTGTATGACATATACACGAAAATATTGTGATTTTCAACCAGATTAATTCAAATTTATGAGCATTTTAATTCAGGTTCAAATTTGAAATGTTATAAATTTCAAATTTCAATTATACTTTTCTTTGAGAAGATCATATTTTTTATACAATAAGTATTGTATGAAAAGTGTCCTAACTTTTATTTTCCTTCTGAACTTAATAACACTTTTTCCACAAAACTTACATCTTTCATTTTGAATTATTCGAAAAAATGTTAGAACCAACGAGAAGCTTTCACGTTTGTTATCCGACAGAATTTCCATCCAAACTTTAGTCCGGCCACAAAATTTACTACAACCTTTAGGAAACTCGAATTTCGCAAAGTTGGCTGAAAGGAACGAAAGTTTCTTTGTTATATCACCACCAGCGGAAAACATCGGGTGTTCCTAACGATAAAGGCTAAGAAAATATGATCAAATATATGAATGATTTCGTGTTTAAACTTTTTAAGTTGCAGAGCAAACTTTCTACGTTCATGCTGTATTTTATATCGGTCATGAAAGTCAACTTTTATCCACGAACGATTTTTAATTTTTCTTAACATGCACGATAAAACGTAAGAAATGACTACTTCTTTTCTAATATACATGAATATAATCTCTTGGAAAATAATCGCAAAGATTGTGCATGCCAATTTAATATTCCTGAAATCAAATGTTCTACAGGCGGAGCTTTTTTTATAGACCGGAAAGAACGACTGGAGTATGAACGAATTCACTGACCTGTTATGGAAGAGTACTCAATAAGAATTGAAATAATCATCCGATGACCTGGGATGAAGCCCTTATCATAATTATATAATTTTTTCATCTTGTATTAAATACCAACGGAAATTTCTTCAATTTTAAATCCTAAAACACTTGTTTTCTAATTAAATTAATTATTCTGAAATTATGGAACATATAAATAGAGATTTTATGTTGGATTTCAATCCTAAAAGTTTTTCTATTTGCAATTCTACGACCGAAAGAGAGCAGTTTATCCGGATGGGTGATTCATTACGTTGCCTCGTCCGCTGGTTTAATCTCTATGCAAATTCTGTGGTGAAAAAAGAAGATTCGTTGAAGCAGAAAATATTTATTTGTGGAGGAATTTTCCACTCGGCTTGAAGATTCTTGTCACTGAAGACACGGATCAATTCTACTGAATAATTTTAATTGGCGCATTTCGAAGCTTATTAACAATATCGTATACATTTCTTTCAATTTATTAAGCTTAGTGATTTTGGAAATTGAATTGGAAAGAAAGTAAGGCTGAAACCGTGAGGAGTTTGAAGTGATATTCTCAATTCTTTCATGAGTGGGAGGATTTTCTTCTGATAAGAGAGAACATACTATCTACTGGAATGCATTTAGGTCTTCGCTGTTGCTGGAGAATAGTGCCTTGAACAGAATGACGACCGGGGGTCGTAACTAGTTCTGCTTCTCTTGCATTTGAAGACGTATCTCGACTACTCGTCAGTCACATTAAATTGCAAACTCAAATGGATTTGCCTAAGTCGCGAATTCTCCTTCAGCCAACTTGCGTTCGGAAAGTTTCATCCGATGTTCAGCAGATCCTGAGCAAAAATATTATTAGCCCTGGAAAATCACAGAAATGCTTTCCAGATTGAGGCACCCTGGCGGAAGTTTCGGATTGAAATTTATTCCGAACCAATCCGAACTCTACCGAATCATTCCGAAGTCATCCGAAATACTTCGAGATACTTCTCCGAAAATAACTCCTAAACCTTTTTAATTCGAAAGGCCAATCCGATTGGATCCGAATGAAACTATTAATACTTTCCAATCCGTAATCTTAATCCGAATAAATCAGAAACCTTATTTCAATCCTTTCCAATCCGCACTTTTGATCCAAATGAATCCGAGGCTCATACGAAATGACTGTTCAATCCTTTCTAATCCATGAGACGAAGTATCGGATTCTTTCGCATTAAATTTGATTCTGATGCATAGATAAGAAAGGATTGAACAATCATTTCGTATGAGCCTCGGATTCATTCGGATCGAAAGGGTGGATTAGGAAGGATTGAAACATAGTTTTTGATTCATCCGGATTCAGATTACGGATCAGAAAAGATGAGGTGTTAGTTTATTAGAGTATCGGATTCATACGGATTGAATTTGATTTCGACGCATGGATTAGAATAGATTGAACAGTCATTTCTTATGAGCGTCGGATTCATTTGGATCAAAAGTGCGGATTTGAAAGGATTGAAACAAGGTTTCTGATTCATTCGGATTAAGATGACGGATTGGAAGGATTAATAGTTCAATTTGGATTCAATCGGATTGAATTTGATTCTGACGCATGGATTAGAAAGCATTGAACAGTCATTTCGTATGAGCCTCGGATTCATTCGGATCGAAAGGGCGGATTGGAAAGGATTGAAACAAGGTTT
>WSXT02083989.1:0-11921 GCA_011762715.2 Neuroterus valhalla
ATTCATCTATTCATTTATAGGCAGTGGTTTCAAAAAAGAAAGAAACCAGTTGGGCTTGAAACTTTATTTTTATTTAATGGAATTTATAATTCACAGGAAAGTATCAATTTCAACATTTCAGAATTTTAACATTAGAGATGCAGGGTTACATAATTATAACCATAAAATCCTTTACAGTACAGACCGTTTCCAAGGGTCCGCATCAAGTCCCTTCAGGCGAGTCTCACCTGCGGCCAGTCTCACCTGAGACTTGCCGCAAATGAGACTTTCCACAGGTAAAACTCTCCGCAGATGAGACTTGCCGCAAATGAGACTAGCCGCAAAGAGACTTGCCACAGGTGAGACTCTCCGCAGATGAGACTTGCCGCAGGTGAGACTTGCCGCAAATGAGACTAGCCGCAAAGAGACTTTCCACAGGTGAAACTCTCCGCAGATGAGACTTGCCGCAAATGAGACTTGTCACAGGTGAGATTTGCCGCATGTGACTCAACACGGACCCGTTTCAAATCAATTATCATAAGCAGGGTTGCGATTTGGCGCGCGATTTACAATTTCCGGTTATTTTCTGAGTTTTCTCGGTTACGTTTCACAATTCTGCTGATCAACTAGTAGTTACATGTCCATATTTGTCGCAAACCGCGAACACAATAATTTTAATTCATGACCTTCATTCTAAACATGCTTTGACGAACAGATCTAACATTGCTGGATAAATTAATTTTTAAAGGAATATAATTTTTTTCACAAAAATTGGAACAGTTAAACTTGTATTTCTAAAAATCGATCTGCAATATCAAAAAAATGGATTCCCCAAAAACAGTTCATTTGTCAATAAAAGTGATACATTTTCAAACCACATTAGGAATCGTCAACTGTGACAGTTAAATTACAAACCAAGAAGATGGATTTTTAACTAAAATAATAAATATTTATCTGCAGCTATTCAATTTGCAACCCTAAAGGTAAATATTTGAACAAGACGATCAATTTGCGAGAAGTAAGATTGATTTTCTACCAAAAAATACAATGTTTCAAAAATATTTGGGATTCGAACTGAACAAAGTATTTTTTATAACCGGAAATAGAACAGTAACACTTTTATTTGAAAAACCAATTTCAAATAAAACACAAGGGTTTTTAACCATAACAAAAAAATCTTCAACTGAAAGAGTTGAATTCTCAAATAGATAAATCAATTTTTAGTGAAAAAGATTAATTGTCACCCAAATTCGAATACTAAAATATTATATGGAAAAAATCGATGTTTGAGGAAAAAATTAACTTCTAACTACAACCGTGGGATTTTTACTAGGAATAAATTCAAATGAATAAAATTATCAATGTCCGAATAGAATTGTAAATTTTCGACAGAAGTAGTTAAAAAAAACGAAGTTCCAACTGAATTATGAATCTTCATTCAGAATAGTCTAATTTCTGACCAAAAATTAATTTTTAACCCAAAAAATACATTCTTCCAACAAAATGGTGGAACACTGATTAAGAAAAAAAAAAGAGGAATACTTACGGCAGAAGGAGAAGAATTATGATTGTTTTCGTCACTGATTATTGGTTGGTCAATAGTATTTAAAATAAAGCTTGAGCAAACATCTTAAACTTTGTTATCACCGACTTGGTACGGCAGCTACAAGCGTATAGCTTGTACACGGTTTTTGTTTTTATGAGAGCCACGCATCAAGTCCTCATTGACGTTGTCTTTTTTTTTCTTTGGCATCGCCGTCTGGAAAAAGTTTTACGGATTAATCAGGTATTTTATCAATTTTTAGAGGAATTTTGATCGAGGTGCACCTAACCGTTTTTTATTCTACTCATGATAGATACATCAGAAGTATAACAAATCGAAAAAGTGATAGTTCTGATGCATAAAAATATTTCAATCTCTAACCTGGAACGTCCATGTTTCTCTACATATACTACTTGCATCCCGTTGTTGTAAGACTACAACTCGCTCAGGGTTTTTTTTTATTAGATCCTGCAACTGTTTCGAATGTCGCACGAAAAATGTATTCCAGTGGATTGCAGTGAAAACTTATGACGCTATGCGACGTTGTTTACATTGAGTGACCTTCTCCAGCCTGCATCCAGCGCGCACGCGTGCAGCTATTTCGAAATAGCGCAAGTTCAAAATTCATAAATAGCCTTTGAAATTCAATGTAAAAACTCTGCGAATCTTACAGTTTTTGAAAATGTCACAATTCAGCAATGCAAAATTAAATGAGGGAAAAATACTTGAGGAATATAATTCTGTTTTCAGCTAAGAAAGATAGCTCCTAACACTCCAGTATGGGAGAACATTGCGTCAAGTTGTGCGGGGAAAAATAGTAGGCGTTTCCAGCTCATCAAGAATCGTGCTACTATTTTTTGTGAAACGTTAAGACCTTGTAAAGTTGCACACTGTTAGATTACTACTACTAAGTTCTTAAAAGAAAAACGGCATTGATAATGCACTTTTGGCTTCGATGTATCATAGTTAATTCATTTTGTTTAGCTACGAAAAATAATAAATAGCGACAATTACATTGAAAGGTATCTACAATACTGTTATTATTCATCATTACCGGAGAAAATGAGCAAGTGCAACGATCACCGAAATTTTTGAATCACATATTGCTTTTCAGTGGCATCCAGTCATGATACATGTTTATTGTAAAAAATGATACCTTTTTCACTTGGATATTACACAGTAGGTTCTCACGTAAGTGAAAGAATGCAAGTAATTTTGTCCTTGCCTACAAATCTTGAAGATCAATGACTTCCTCGCACGTAGATACTTTCTTGCACGGAAAATAAACCACTTACTGAAGTTATTATTTGTGTGGATTGTTATAGTTATTTTAGTGCTTGCATGGGAGTATAACTTAATGGATCACGTAAATTCCAGGACATAGAGTATGCGTTAAAATTTGAAAAAATTAAAAAAAAAACATCTTCCAAAAGTCTTTATAGGCGCCCTGCTCAGCTCAAAACAATCAACGTTCTTTATGGACGGATCGACTGGATGATGACCTGCTCGAGTGCTACGAAGCCAGTATTGTCCCGAATCGCAGAGAATATATGGTTGCGCCCTTACACTCTGTGGTATCAGGAACACCAAAAGGATTCACACCTTTCACAGCAAGTGTTACCAAATCGTGCCGTCAATCTTTCGCAAATTGTAGATGTGCGCAAGACGCTACCTCAACCGCTGCAAGAACAAGCTGCAGACGAAAATCAGAATGTGACATCGGGACCAACTGATGAAACAAGGAATTCCCTTAGAAACGATGGTCATTTCAGAACAAGTAGAAACATAAACATCAATCTGTATCGAAGCCCTATGATCTGGCTGAGATAGGTGCCCCCCTTCATAAAGATATTTAGGAGGAGTCTGACCTCAGGACCATCACTTGTTCATTTTATGATGCGACGAGAGCTACGGCTCATTCGAATCAAAGGTCAAAGCCAACGATAGATGAATCGACTAAAAAGCGCTCGCATCAACCGAAGAAGAAGATTGGCTTAGCTAGACAGAGCGCGTCCCGTATGCAGTGTATGATTGACTACATAAAATCCGGTGGCCCTTTTACGCAAGAGTCCAGAAGATCGCTCATGAAATTAAGATCCAACATCACACACTGAAAAGCTGCTGACCATCAAGAAGCGCATTGTTCACAAAATACAGGTACCATCTAACGCAAGGAGGAGAATAATGGAGAGGAAGGGATGGATCTGGGAGAATCAGCAATTCCTCGCTCACCCATCGCGCCTCTCTAGCAAACGTCCTGTTTTTTCGGAACCCCAACTAAATCCAGAAATGTTAAGACATTTTGCTTGTCTGAATATGCTGTATAATATTTGTGCTGCTATCCTGAATGACAAAATTGTTCGGATGATTGGACCTTTATGGGATGAGCTTTACGAAGAACAAGTATCGAAAAGAAGCACAGCAGGCTGTCGAGATAACCTCCTGATCGACAAAAGTGTCTGTAGAGAGGCTGCAAAATAAGATGAATTCTATCAATGGCTGAGATTCATTACCATACGGCTTTCGAATCAACTTCCTATAGACTTATCATCTGTCTGTTTGAAAGCTTGAAGGTTCATTCGCATAGAGTAGGATGCTTAGATAGTCACTTCCAGGGTGACACAAGGAGCCCTCTCTTCTTCTGTATCCCACTATAGCAACTATCCCTCGCACTTCGCGATTCTCATGGGTACCTCTGTGGCTGAACTGATTGTTGGTTGACTTGTATATTCTACATGGATGACTCGAAGATCTATGATTCTGGAAAAGAGCATCTCAAGCATGCTCTAAGAATCATCGAGGGGAACACACAAGGAACATCATCGTATTGCGGGTATACGTGACGGCCCGGAGCTTTTTGACGAATGTGCTATCAGACACCTTAGCGCTAAAGAGACCTACAAATACCTAGGCGTGCCTAAGCGGCACATTCCGGACACATCATCCGTAAAGGAGGTTCTCCAAAGGATATACAAACACCTTCAGGTGGAGCCCAAATTGGAACTTCCACAAGACTAAAATGAATGAATTCAGATACTTGTGACCATGATTTTATTATGATTTAATACTATTATAACTTTTGACTTCCTGCTTTCCGAACTTAGCTTTTTCTAGATCTAATTCACTATTGATCCCGAGGCACTGAAGAACTATTAGCAGTCATACATGAAATTGAAAAATGATATGCCTTTTTTCGTGTCTCTCACTTTCAGTGATTGAATTACTAATTTATTCTGTAGTATCGAAAATTCGAAGCAATTACCTGAAGGAAAAGAGAGACTAAGGTTCAATTTTGCATATATTTATTAGGAAAATGCTTATTTAAGTGGATTTTTGTTGTCCCCCGGAACTCTTTTTTAGATTTGACCTTAAGTTTCACATTTGGACTGTCATTCTTAATGAAACAGAGGGTTCATATTAAGAATCTCGAAAGATTAACGGTTTTTGGGCATTAGACATTCCATAAGGTTGTATTCATACCTGAAACATCCAAATATGGATATTTTTATTCCATAGTAACTGAAGTCGCTAGAGATTGAACATTTAATCCGGAATATAGACGTTTCTTGTTGACTAAAGTCACGAAAGATTTCTCGATTACCATACGAGGATGGGAATCATAATATAGTAGATACGGAATGTGGATACGACGAGGATGCTTACGAATTTTTCCAAAGGATTATTTAATCAACCGTTCAGAGGTCGAAATCCTCCGAAAGATCCTCACGAAGGGTAGCATCCATTCCATCCTGATCCTTGATGATAATTTTTCTCGGTGATCGGTCTATGCTTTTGCAGCCTGCATAACTGGGCATCAAAACTGATCATAGCGTTTTGATCAATGTTAGGGATGACTGATAATTTGAAGTGTAGCGTTTCGTGTATGTCGATCTTCTTTGAATTACGGTACAAATTCGTGTCAATTTTATGAAAAATGACAAGCAATGCTACGGCTCGTGAAAGTAAAGAACTTATAAAAATTGTTGAAGTGAACCTTTGTATATATGATAAGGATCTACGGAAGCAATATAGAGATCAATGAAAGAATGGAATATTGCAGTTCTTCTGAGAAGTGCGTATTAAAAATATTATTCATCTACTCTATAAAGATATGTAAATATATACATAGATTGAAGTTATCCAGGATCAAAGGACTACGAACTGATGTTTTCGATGTAATTCTGAATTCCATGCTTTCCTAATGACGCATTCGTATGTTTCAAATATGGTTTCCTTCCACAAAACTGCTGTCCCAAACGACAACCTCGTAAGTCGCATTTGCCATAAGAGATTTATCATGTTTAATCCAATGTTCAGGTATTAAATTTAAACTCTTGCAAGCGCCTTAAGTGTTGAAAAATTTGTCAGTAATAAGTAAATCATAAAATTTTGGTTTATCAATTTTTTTTAGAAATTAATACAATGACCACATGCACGACAAAATCCCAATGAAGGGCCGGCGAAGCCCTCGTATGTCTTAAGGACACGGAGCGACCCAAGTATGACCGATCTTTGCATCCATCCGGCAAATCCCACGGGATATTTTGGCGGACGAGTGGCTTCAAGGTTACTTAGCAGTGGAGGCGTCGCACCTCCAAGAGCACCGATGATGAGAACAATTATTTTAACCTAAAATCCTTGATGATACCGCAATTATTCTATGAATTAAATTTCGCAAAAATATTTTTTGATGGGAATCTTTTTCAAAGAGTGCACAATAGGAAATAGTTTATTCCATTTCGTATGCTTCCACGTAACACTATTTTAATCATGGGAATTGTTTGAGGATGAAGAACGTTTTTTCTGAGCCAAGAGATTGAACTTGCGAGTGATTCGGATATCCCGTTCGGAAATGGAGGACCCGTTAGCCACTTTTATATTTTCTGATAACAAAGCTGCGTCTTGCGACACCTTGTCTTCTTTTCACCTGTAGTAGCTTTTGAAAAATTAGGTGAGGAGAAGCCCAGTGTTTGGAAAAATTGTGGAGCCGTTGGCGGATACAGTCTTGGTGAATTGACTAGAAACTAAAATTTTATAATTTTTTTGAGGAAACACAAGCCCGAGCGAGAGATTCACGAGTCGATGAACCCATTTGCATGTTATAAATCAAAACATTTGTTTTGTTTCTTCTCAGTTACGAAAATTGTTTTATTTTCTTCACGGCATACAATGTAATGGTAATAAATACAATTGCTTTTATACTTATATTTGGTATTAGGAAAAATGTCCTAAAGAACAAATCAATTGATTCAAACATTTGGAGAGCAAGTAATGATACGCGTTTACATTCGAAAATAAATGATTGAACATATAGAGAGTATATGCACACCGATAATTGTGATACGGATTTTATACAGGTTATTTCGAATATTTGAGAACGTTTTCTTCAAATTTAGACAACACTATTTTAGAACATCATTACTTCTTATCTGCCTTTCCTTTCTAATTAAAATTTTCGAAAAAAAATTTATCACAAAAAAATGAGTAGAACCGCAATAAACTGCATCCTTAGCCGCGTTTACTCACTTGACCACATGCACGATGGAATCGCAATGGAGGTCTGACAAAACCCTTATGTGTCTTCAGAACACGAAGCAACCCAATTATGACACCTCTCTGCATCCATCCGGAAAGTGCAACGACATATTTCTGGCACACGGGACAGCTTGCTCGACAAAAGAATATAGGTTTTGAAACGTGAATTTTATAGCAATGACGAAAAATTATCTAACTTCAACAAAGATCTCATAAATATCCTAACGTTTTTCTCTTTCAATCAGAAATGTAAAATAAAGAAATGCTTTCAAACTCTGAGTTTCCTCTAATTAATTGTGATGATGGTAGGCAGAAACAAAAAAATTTATTTTCTTCTATCAAATTACTCAACATAGATTTCCACCCATCCCCAAATTGAACTAGATTATGATCTTCCACGAAGATATTCTTCGTGTCAGAACTGTCACTTTAAACCGTTAAAATACATTTTGAAGTTTTTCACGTCGAACTTTGAATTTGTAAACTACTCCATTTGTTCAAGTTCTTACAATTCATTGCCAAAATTCATCGTGCGAATAAAAACGAGCCTATCTGCAATTTTCGTCGAAATTGAGATAACGTCGTCAGTAGGTTTATGATACTTCCCATCACTCAAATTTGTTGAAAAAAAAATTAAATTTTTTGATGAGAAGTGATTAATTTTCAGAAAATAATATACCGTATCTGCGGGAAGTATAGACTATGCAAATAGAAAAGAGCGCAACTGCCGTGTAGGAGTCCGCGGCGTACTGCGCATGGGCGCCGTTAAGTTACGCTTTAACGTCAAATCGTGTGATGTTAATGCGGTACCGGTCACCGGTATGTTTTGTGGTCGCGCGTTTATTTCGAGTAAGTACATTAATTATAATAAGTGAAAAATTATGTAAACTGCGTCTTTTTTATGTAGATGTATATTATAACCGTTATTTAGATGCGTGTAGATAAATAACCTTATATAAATGTTCAATTACTTTATGGTAACATCTAACATGTATCTTTTTTGAAGGATATAAATGTACAATTTTAATAACTATGTTTGGGAAAGAATATCCAATTACTTTTTCAACACAAATTTTATTATTTAATATGCTATTGTTGAAAAGGGCTGACACATTTATAAAGAATGATTCGATCATGATAGTAGAATAAGCAACTCACGTACTGATATTTTGAAGTTTGTGATCATATCATATTATATGACTTCGAAAGAATATCACCAAGTTGTTGAATTATCTCTTTAAGATGTATTTTAAAAGATAACTAAAGACTTGAAAATAAAATGTGATCGGATCGTTAAATATCGATTTAGATGTTATTTTTATAAAATAAATACAAAATTTAAAGAAAAAAGAGATCAGATTATGTAAAGTATCACTCTAAGACTTTTAGTGTCATTTAGTAAGATAACTGTAGAATTTAAAATAAAAAAAGCTATAATTGTTCAAGTATCTGTTCATGTTCAAATACATATGTAAGATAACATTAGGTACACTTCACAAAAAATTGCCTTATCTCAATTAAAAAATAGAATCTGCCAAAAAATAGTGTTTCCTTTTTAGTCCCATTAACTGAAATTATTTGCCTTATCAAGTTGTAAAATTCCATTCAGGTACAAATTAAAAAATGATAGATGCAAATGATAATGAATGTTCTAATTGAGACATTTTTCCTGTGAAGAAATTAGTACAAAATAATATATAGAATGAGCGATATATAAAATTCGAATTACTCTACAGATTAATAAACGCAAAATCGGATATTTCTATATATTGATCAATACATTCATCTTCATGTATAGAAATTTTGACATTTTATTTCTGTTTCCTGATTGCCACAAAATTTGCTTGATTTTTCCAGATTTTTAGGATACATATTCTATATCAATACTCGTCTAAAAACAACAAGCAGCCAAAAGGATGGTGGACAAATCTCCCACAAATCTGAAGTTGGATTTTTTTTGGGATCATAAAAAAATTGTTTTGTTATCACCGCTAGCAACCGCGATGTGCACTTTTTATTTGCGATTCATTTTTTCTTCTTTTCGTTATCTCGATAATAATATTTTTGAATGAATTGTTTAATGCAAGAAGCCAACTTCAGATTTGTGGGACATTTGTCTATGGGAATTCCGTCCATCAACCGAGAAGAACTATTCCGAATTTTGATCTCAAATTTTACACTAACATTCAAGATGAGTTTTTCGATCGATTATGCAAAAAAATCGATTTTTTGAGGGAATTGACCCATTAAGTTTAAATTGAACCGCTGGCGATCAAAAGGGGATACGCTCGAAACGCCGTCGTTTGAGTTGGCCCCTGGGTCATATTTTTTTTCATGTAAAATTTCAATTTTTCAATAAAAGATTCAAATAAGAAATTTCATTGCGCATATTTTAAGTCCTTTGAATAAGATTGATAACTTCATTAGTTTCCGAAATAATCGAGGAAATGTTATTTTTTTCAGCAATCTCAAAATGTGATTTTTTTGTGTTCAACTCGCCATAAGTTCTACAGTATTAGATATTTTCTGATGAAAATTCCAGGAAACATGCACCATCAAATAAGTAAAATAACGGTCTCTATAGAATTTCAATTGATTGTCAATAAAAATTTATAATGATCTTTATTCTTCTCATGGCGTTGATTAGATATTGGAAGTCTAAATTTTCATTAGGATTCAAGGAAGTTTTTTGGAAAATATCAGGCAATTATGTTCTGTGATTTCGAAGTCACAATTGATTTGAGATCTCAGCGCTGTCCTGCACGCGTGCTAGCCCGTCCTGCAATATCAACGTTTGTATACCAGGGGACGATTGGAAGGCCAAGCCGGCCACCAAAACAAAATGGCAAAATCTTGATTTTATCCTAACAGAAATAATGCACAGAAGCAATATTCTAGAATAATGTAAGCATATAATATTCAGTTCAGGATAGTTCAAGTTAGCTTAAAATAAAAAGGAGCTGAATATGGGTCGAGGTAGGAAAAGAAAAAGGTGTGAAGAAAATTGGTTAAAGAATTAGAAAAAATGTTCTCAAAATAAGGTACTACTTTGGACTATTAGAAAGAACTAAAGATTGACTTTTCTGATAATTTTATTATCCTATCATTTCTACCTATTTATGAATCGACGTTTCTCTTAACCAAGAAGTTTACAAAACTTATGTGTCATATTGTAGGGAAAGGAATATATTACTAAGTCTGAAACTATAAGGGACGGTGTAAAAGGAAAAGAAATCCCGGAGAGAATTTTCGAAGTTACTGAAGCTAGCTGCCGAGAAAAATGTTTTGAAAAAGTTTCAATTGTTTATCAAGAAAGACTTCAAAAACAATTTTGGGACCTTGGAGATTATCATCAGCAAAATTTGATACTGCGCGGAATGTTAAAATGTAGGGATCCCGTTGGAACGAAACGGAAACAAAACATAGATTAAATAACTGGGTCTACTTATTTCCTACTGACGAAGAAAACATTCCAATTCGCAAAAAATTCTTGCTTGGATTTCTTTGTTCAGGTAAAAAAGAATAGAAACTGTTAAAAAAAAAATTTTAATAAGCAGCCTTCGAAAAATTCAGCAGGTGGGCGGCGTGAAAACCATGTTAAATTATCGGAAGATATTAAAAAAATGATTGAAGAGCATTGTGAATCAATTCCACATCGCACTTCTCATTATAAACGTCGATCTACGAACCTTAAATATTTTAAAAATCCATCGTTGGATTTCAAAACTTTGTACAAATTATTCGAAAAATCTTACTTAGAAAAAACCGGGCATAAATTAGCAATAAGTACAACTGTCTAATTCAAATATTTTAACCATAATGTCGGCTTCACTTTCAAACTCCCCCGAACTGATGTATGCAATCTTTGCTATAAGAGTGAGACAGAAGGAGTGACAAGTAAAGACCTAATTATACATAAAGAAAGTGGTCAAAGTTATTTATCATTGAAGAAGCAAATACTCTCTGAAGATACGAGTCTATGTTGCGAATTTGACTATGCACAAAACTTACCCTCACCTGAACGACCGGTATCAGAACAATTTCACAAATGGTTAGAATGGCTTTTTTTTATTTAATGTGCACATACACAACACGTGCACAAGCTACATGTTTCCTCTTCTTGAACGGATTGTAAAAAAAGGAGCAAACACCGTATGCAATTTTGTTCAGTACGCAATAATGAAGGAGTTTGATAAAGTCAAATTCAGCTCCATTACTCTATTTTCAGATGGATGCCCCGGACCAAATAAGAATTACACTGTATTCAATTTTTTGCTCCTATTGTCTATTCATTTGCAAAGTGAAATTAAGTATATCTTTCCAGTAAATGGACACTCCTATTGCCAATGTGATAGAAATTTCGGCACTTATTCGCAAAAAACGAAAAAAATAAGAGCGCATTGAAACGTCAGATGAATACATGGAAATGATTGAACACGCTCGCTTCCCTCCATTTCCTGTGATTACGAAATGTGGAGATTTTTTGCAGAGATTTCGAAAGATGTTTCAAGGGCAAAATCCGCAAACCGAAAAATTTTCAGATCAGTAAAGCTTTTGTTTTACATTTTTCCCCGACGAAAAAGTAGACGTTTATGATAATTATAAATTGCTGAAAGCAACTACTTTTTGGTTTACTACTGACACGAAGGAACATAAGGAGACATATCACCTAAAGACGTCCTTCAAGTTAGCAGGACACTTTTTGAAAATCTTTTTTATTATTATTGGATAATTTGCCGATAATTATCCGTAAATTATCCGTGAAAATTTTTTTTTTGCCGCGGACATTTTTTCGAAAAAAGGGGGTGCACTGCTAGCATGATTTCAAGATAGCAGGACACACCCTCAAAAATGGAAAAATCAA
>WSXT02084000.1:0-11921 GCA_011762715.2 Neuroterus valhalla
AAGAGAATGGACATTTTTCAGTCGTTACATGGAATGAACTTTCATTCTAAGAGAATAAACTTTCATTCCAAGGAATTGAGAGTGTATCTTTCTTTATAGATTCGACTTTGTCTCCCTAGCTGAGTTTTGGAACATGGAAAGTTGCTTTTATCGAAAAATCGATTTTTTGAATTCAATATGCTATGCAAATCGGTCGCAGTTTGTAAGAAAAATACGAAAATCTAAATTTTCAAAACGAGAATTCTCGTAACAAAAAGAGTACCAATTTAGCAAGAAGCTTTCAGCAAAAAAAAGTGGGGTTGTTGAGAAAATCGATTTTTGATATTCTCATATAGTGAACAGTTTTATTCTATGAAAATTTTGCTATAGTAAACAATACTATTCTACGAAAATTGTTCTATAGTAAACAATTTTATTCTACGAAAATTTTCCCTATCTTGTACAGTTTGGTCACAAAATGGATTTTTTTATTTTTAATACTATTTTGGCCAATGAAACAAAAACTACGGGTCCTATCAGAAAATGATTGCAATGAAAATATTGCAGATCTTCCTGCAGTAAACAGTTTTGTTCAAAAACATTTTTTCCTATCCTGTACAGTTTGGCCATAAAATAAATTCTATATTTTTAATACTATTTCTGCCAATGAACCAAAAACTACGTGGCCTATCAAAAAATGGTTAGTATAAAATTTGTACATTTTTTTTCCAGTGGACAATTTTGTTCTCTAATATTTTTCTTATCTCGTACCGTTTAGTCACAAAATGGATTTTTTTATTTTTAATACTTTTTACTTTTATTTTTAATATTTTGGCCAGATCAATTCAATCTAATTCAATTTTATTCAAATCTCATTCAGCGCAAAGTTAAACATTTCAGAAAAACCCACAACTTTCTAGCATTTATCTAAGAGAAAATGGTTATAAACAATAATAAATTTTTTCAAAAAGTATGTTTGTTAACTTGCATCAATTGTTACCTCACTAAGTGAAAAGTGGACAAAAAGCTTAAGAGTTTAGAAGAAACCAGAAATTTTTAGCACTAATCTAAGAGAAGAAAGCCATAAACAATAATAATTTGTTTAAACAACTGTTTCTGTTGAAATAAAGGAATATTACCTCACTTCAAATGAAAACTGGGCAAAAAGTTAAAAATTTCAGAAAAAACGCAAGTTTCTATCATTAAGCAAGAAAAATATTATCAGCAATAATAATAAATTGTTTAAAAAATTATTTTTTGAATATTAATTAATTATTACTCTGATCTAATTGAAAAGTGATATAAAGTTAAAAATTGCAGGAAAAAAACCGCAACTATGTAGTGTTAATGTAGAAGAAGATAGCTATAAACATTTACAACTTGATTAAACAATTATTTTTCTTAAATTAAATTTAATAATTACTTACTTCATGTGAAAAGTAGACAAAAAGTTAAAAGTTTCAGAATAAACCGCAACTTTGTAGCATGATTCTAAGAGAATATTGTTATAATCAATAACAAATTGTTTAAACAATATTTTTTGTTAATTTCAATTGGCTATCACCTTGCTTTAACTGAAACGTCCAATTATCAGTAGAAAGTAGTATTTCATGTATTTGAAATTATCTGCGTTAAAAAAAAACGCAAAAAAATCGTAATTAGTGCCAAAAACTCGAAAAACCCATTTTTTCACTCATGGGGGTTTTTTGAGACCCTATAAAACAGACTTATGTGCTTGATATTCGAAAAGTTATATTTTAATCGCATTCTGTGACTGATTGTGAAGAGAAATGGTGAATTTCGAACTCAAAAACTAAAAAAAAATGCGTTCATTTTTTTTGGATTCGAACAAATTTCTGGGCGTTTCGCAGAAAAATTCGAAAAAAAATTTTTTGGACCACCTTAATGTACATTTAAAAGGGAAAAAGAGTTGATGAAATGCGACAGGTATGCTCGATGAAGGTAGTAGTAGTAAATCCAGAGTTGGTATGGAATATCGAGCAGACTTTATGGCGCCCACGCAAGCGTGCTTCAACCACTGGCTTCAACCCTGTATTTTCTATGTATAGTTGAACTAAAAGGAGCATTACCGGGGCTACCTGTACTGCGTACACGATATACACATGTAAGCTAATAAATATACAATGCACTTATATTTTACGATGCACACAATACACGCGATCTTTCTGTCTCCACCGATTTTAGAGGAGGTCCCACGATAAGAGAAAAAAACTGTTTATCGACCTGTTTTCTGACCTTTTACACCTGCAGGTTTCTATGAATGACAATTTTTTAAAAGGAAACTTCTTCGAAGTAACGCTTCATCGATAATACAGCAGGCAAAATAAAATCACAATAATACATTTGCACTAACACCATAGTTGAATTTTTGACAAAATGAATAAACTTTAAACAAAATATCTCAACTTTTATTTAAATGGCTGAATCTTTAACCTATAAGAGATACATTTTAAACCAAGAAAAATATTTTTTCACAAGAAACAGTAGAGTATTAAGAAAATAAAATTAATTTTCAAAGAAATAATATAGTTGGATTTATAATTAAAGAACAAAAGTTTTCAACAACAATGGTGCAAATGAATTCTTTATTTACAAAAATCTTTTTCAACTGAGTATACGCGAATTTTCAGCTAGTCAATTCTAACGAAAAAAGACTAATTTTTGACAAAATTATTGCCAAATTGCCAAATTGTTGAACATTCAAGCCAAAAGAACGAGTTTGTACAAAAATGTGGAATTCACAATCTAAAAATAAAATTTTTTAACGAAATCAATATTTTCTGCAAAATAGTTGGATATTCAAAGAAATATTTCACTTTTCGAACATATAGCTGAATATTATTCAATAACAGTTGAATTTTCCACTAGAAATATAAACTTTGAACAAAATAGGTAATTTTTAACTCATTGCTTTTTTAAAATATGGCAATCCAGATTATAGATATTCCCTAAATAAATATCGAAAGTGTCAGAAATAAGAAAAACCTTGATGTCCAACTTTTACAAAACCTCTCGAAAAGGTTACTAAACACATTTTTTCCGTGTAGAAAAGAAGAAGAATTGAGTAATTTTTATTTGAATTCCTTGGAATGACTTATGCACAATGTGCATAAACGTATTGTAAATTTACCATATAGGTTTAATTGCTTTAATCAATGGAAAAACTATAGTTTCTTGGTATAACATTGGTTGAAAAATGAATTGTTTTGTTGAAAATACGTTTTTTGTAATCTTAAATTGATTTTTCCCAATTGTTTGGTCGGTGGTGTTAAAGGATGTTTGGAATGAACGACATATTGGAGTTCAAAAAAGGTGGCATGATCGCAAAGAAGTTAATGAGTTTAGAATTCGATTGGAAAATTTCTATGAATTTCCGGGAATTTATGGAAATTTTCGGTCATTTATGGTAATTTTACAAGAAAATATGTTAATTTACCATAAATCATCTCAAATTTAATAAAAAATTTTCTTCAGAAATTAATGAAAATCTTCGTAAATTATAGTATTTTCACAGGCAATTCATGGTACCTCAAGATGACTTATCCAGAATTCAATTTATACATTTCTATAAATTTCCAGAAATTTATGAAAATTTTCGGTCATTTATGATAATTTTACAGGGAATTATGGTGATTTACCATAAGCCACCCGAGATTCAATTAAAAAAATTCCCCGTAAATTATAGTATTCTCACAGGCAATTTATGGTAACTTAAGATAAATTGCCCTGAATTAAATTGAAAAATTTCTTTAGATTTTCAGAAATTTATGGAAAATTTTCTGTCATTTATGATAATTTTACCGAAAAATATGGTGATTCACCATGAATCACTACAAATTCAATTTTAAAAATTTACAGAAATTTCCAGAAATCCATGAAAATTTTCCGTAAATCATAGTATTCTCACAGGCAATTTATGGTAACTTAAGATGAATTGCCCAGAATTCAATTTCAAAATTTCTATGAATTTCCGGAAATTTATGGAAATTTTCGGTCATTTATGATAATTTTACCAAAAAATATGGTGATCTACCATAAATCACTCAAAATTAAATTTTTAAAATTTACAGAAATTTCCAGAAATCCATGAAAATTTTCCGTAAATCATAGTATTCTCACATGCAATTTATGGTAACTTAAGATAAATTACCTAGAATTCAATAAAAAAATTTTCGGTACTCTACGGTTATTGTACAGGAAAATATGGTGAACCACCATGAAGCACCCGAACTTCAATTTCTAAAATTCCCATAAATTCCCGGAAATTTTCGGTTATTCATTGTAATTTTACAGGGATATATAGTAACCAGCCATAAATTACCAAAAATTCATGAAAATTTCCGTTAATTTATAGTAATTTTACAGGTAATTTTTGGTAAATTAAGATAAGTAACCCAAAACTCAATTTCAAAATTTCCGGAAAATTTATGGGAATTTTCGGTTATTCATGGTAATTTTACAGGGATATATGGTAACTAACTATAAGTTACTAAAAATCTATTTATGAAAATTTTCGGTAATTTATAGTGATTTCACAGGTAATTTATGGTTACTCAAGATGAGTAACAAACAATTCAATTTGAAAATTTTCATAAATTCCCGGAAATTTTCGGTAATCCATTTATAGTAACTCAAGATGATAAGTAACCCAGAATTCAATTTGAAAATTTCAATAAATTTCCAAAGATTTCCGGGCATTTTCGGTTATTTACGGTTATTTCATAAGTTATGTATGATAATTTTCCATAATCTGCCGTAAAATTTCATTATCTGCAACAAAAATTTCCTCAAAGTTTCTACGGTGAGTGGGATGATTATCGTAGGATGGAAGCTTATATATGTATAATTTTCATTATTGATCTCTGACGTCACTTTTCACTCCCTAGGGAGTGAAAAAGTACTTTTTACTCCCTAGGGAGTGAAAAGCAGAGCTTTAGCCCCGCTTCATAGGCGTCGAAAAGGCCTGAAATCATGCATGTATTATAAAAAAATATATTACTTTTAGTTGGCCTGGAAAATTGAAAAACTTGAACGTGAAGAACCGGGAAATGACTGGGAATTTGAAATCGTTCGTCGAATCACCACCCTGATATGTCTTTACCGATACTCCCTGCCCTAAACTGAAAACTATAATTATTTTCTGAAATTCCTTGTCCCAAATCAGATAAATGCGGAGAAAGCGAATAAAACGTGATAAATAATTTTTTTTTTTTTGAAAAATTGAGAAAATAATTTTTTCTGTAAGTTTAGGCTATCATCAATTTGATTATAGACTTAAGCAGGTGAAAAAAAAAATCTCACAGAGCAACATAAAGTATAGATATATTCAAAAATTGTCAGATTACACTAAAGGAACGTTTTAATCTTCAAATCAAACGATGAGAACTCTTTTTAATTCATAAAAAGAATGCGGTAATTTCTCGTATTTTAAGGGTAAAATATTCCCGGTCAAGTCGTCACCCCGCCACTATGGTAGGGTCTGAATCTTCAACAGACTGAATGATAGCACTTTTGTACCTTGCAGACTGCACTTGATTATTTATAGGACGGCGCGGCGGCCCCATTCAGACGCACTATGGATCCAGGTGTACAAATAACGTACTTTCAAATTTTTTTATTCAACCCTACTTTGCAATTTATTTTGGCCTAAGAAACTATACTCTATAATTACTCTGAACTAATTTGCTTGTAGAAATAGTATTCCAATCAATGTTCGTATCGACTTGGAAATTGAATGGAAAACTAGAATTTTGTGGAAAAAATAAGACAGAATTTATACCCAATACGCAGACGAAAAGGTGTAGCTTGATCCAAAAAAAGTTCATTTGGCTTGAAACCTGGCTTTTAGCCCAAAACAGAATAATGCAATCGACTGGATTATATCGAATTTGGCGTCATTCCACAGACACCGAAGTAAAACCGTGCAGGTAGACCCGTGAGGAAGATACAATGAACCTACAACAAACTAATTTTATAATTTTAGACTAAAACTATTGATAATGCCATTTTTGAGATAACCTAAATTTTCTTTTCTTATTTTTAATTTCAATACAAATATTTTCTCCAAAGAAAATATGAAACACTGATTATATAAATAATATATATGGATGGTAATTAAGAAAGACACTGTTCGATACTTTTCTGCAATATCTATGTTTAGAGAATATAAATATAAAACAATTTTATTCTTCATTGGTTCTATATTAATTAATAAATTTGTTATTGTTTGACATCATTGAGAGATAACAAGAACGAAAAAAAAGTTATGCAGGCGTTAAAAATTGAAATAAATCAATAGTTCACTTGAACTCGTCATTTCATCATCCTCAACTCTTAGGTTGGTAATTTGAAATTCATTATTATTCACATTTTTAAATATAAAACCGGCAACGTGCGCCATCTTCCGAGTAAATGACACATTAGCTAAATTACCGACATGTTGGTTCCAATCCATACGACGATAAAGTAGAAATTTGCTAAGGCACAATTCTGTTGTAGAAATGATTTTCGATTATCAAATTACAGATATGACTAACTAATTAGAAAACCCTATTCATAGAATTTGTAGAGTTGCGCGTAATTAAAGAAAAAAAAAACGCCCCTGGAAACCGAAAGTGGCCCGGATGTTTAATTTTTTTTTTTCTTAAAACTTAAAACCCGCCGTAATTATCGGTAATTTATGGAAACTGACCATAGATTACTGCAAATTACGGGAAGTTCAGAGAAATTTTATAAACAACAATATAAAATAATTTCTTTTTAGTGGTGGAATTACAGTTTTCAGCAAGAAAATGAAGCAAAAAAAGATTTGAGACGATTATCACGCTCTAACAACTACATTGAAGCATTATACACTCTCTAATGCATAAAAAATTGAAATTTGTACATTCTCATCAAAGAAGCTATTAGATTCGTGTAAAATCTGGACCCCCTCCCCCCATTTTGTCAAATGTCCACGTTTTGAGACTCCCTGAACCCGAAAAACAGGTTTTTACGAATGTGTCTGTCTGTCTATCTGTATCTTTGTCTGTATGTCTGTCTGTATATCTGTCTATATGTCTGCATATCAGTCTGTATATCTATCTGCATGTATGTCTGTATGTATGTCTGTCTGTCTGTCTGTTATCACGATAACTTTTGAAAAATCTATCCTACTCCATTGGCATCTACTTCTTTGTATGTATGTCTGTCTGTATGTCTGCCTGTCCGTATGTCTGTCTGTCTATCTGTCTGTATGTATATCTGTCTGTATGTCTGTATGTATGTATGTATGTCTATCTGTAAGTCTGTCTGTTAGCACGATAACTTTTGAAAAATCTAATCTACTTCATTGGCATCTACTTCTTCGTATGTATGTCTGTCTGTCTGCTATCACGATAACTTTAAAAAAATCTAATCTACTTTATTGGCATTTGGTACACTCTTGCAGTGTCAGAAACTAAAGGTCAAATTCGTTCGCCATCCATTTTGAAACAAATATAAAAGAGGGGGAGCATTTTGAAAAATTTTGACACAATTTTTTTCAAGACTCGATAATTGTTAGTACAGCTGCCTGCAGTGAGTAATAATGAGATCAAAATTCTCAGAGTTCTGGCATTTTCAAAATTCGAAAATATAAACGAAAATGAGAATTTTTAGCTAAACAACGGAAGATATGAAAAAAAAGTATAGAAGAAAAAATGTTTCTTTTCGGAAGCCCTAAAAGATGGACTTCACAACTTTTTAAATTTTTTCTAAAAATTGAAAATTCCAATTTTGTTCGCACACAAGATATTGAAAAATAATCTGTGAACTTGATAACTTTCGAAAGAATGATGATATTCGATCGTGCTTCGGCACCCAATTTGAGGGACGAAAAATACAAGTCGAGTTCGTTAACCAGCTTTTTTGGATCAAAAATAAAAGAGGGGGAGCATTTTGAAAATTTTTTTGGACTTCTTCCAAGACATAAAAATTCTAAGTACAGTTTCTTGTAGTAGGTGAAAAGTGAAACAATTTATCCTCATAATTTTTTTTTATAAAAACAAAATTTTCAGAGTTATTGTGGCATTTTCAAAATTCAAAAATATAAACGAAAATGAGAATTTTTCACCAAACTCCAGGCTGATCTTTACAACTTTTCGATTTTTCTAAAAAAATCGAAAATTCAAATTTTCGTCGCACAAAGAATAATGAAAAATAGAAAATTCATTTTTTGGTCAAACTATGTGAGGTACGGGAAAATATAAATGAACTAAAATTGTATACCAAGAAAAGATTTACAATTATTGAAAATGAACTTTTTGATAGGACAAGTACTTTTTGCTTCATTTATAAAAAAGCACATAAAAAATGAAAAAATGAACTTTTGGACATTTGACACAAGATTAGGAGAAATCAAATCGACGCAATTTCTTTACCAGGAAAATATCTACTATATGTATTATCAACTTCTTTAACAGGATATGTCTTTTTTATTTCAATCAGAAAAAATAACTATAAAAATGAAATAATAAAATTTTCGAGAAAATGAATAATGTTAACACAGAAGATTGATAAAGAAAAGTTGTTCACCCGAAAAATTTCTGTAAATTTGTTACAATTTCTCCCATTGGACGCGTAGTTTTTGTTTCAATCGTAAAAAATTAAATGAAAAATTTTTTAATGGAATTTCTGGAAAAACCGGAGAAGCCGGGGAAGCTTCAACAAAAGAGAATTCACACTCATCAAATTAAAGTAGTCGACATCTTGTTTTTGAGTTTCACAAGCTCTATATACAACTGTAGGGAGGTAAAGGCCGAGCGCGTAGCGCGAGGTAAATTCATAACCGAGCGCGGAGCGCGAGGTGAGATTACAATCGAGCGCGAAGCGCGAGAACCGAAAGACACGCGCCCTAGGTGCGCTGAAATTCGCGAGCAAAGTGAGCCGCGCGCGATACGAGAATGTGCCCGCGCGGCGGGCAAATTTTTAATTATATTTTTCCCCTTAACGGCCTTAACGCAAGGTTCTCGGATTTCATTTTAAGCATTACTTACATTCAATGTCAGACATTAGCACTAAAAGTTTCATCCTAGTATCCTTATCGGAAGACTTCTATTTATACAAATTTATCAAATTCAAAAAAATTTCTGAAAATAAAAAAATAGGTTCATTTCCTCTAAATGCTCGGTTCTCGGATATCACTTCAGACACAACTTGAATCTGGTATTGGACAACTGCAAACAAAGTTCTGTTTCAATATACCTCTCGTAAGATTGCTATTTGAACAAATTCATTGGATTGAAAAAGTGTATTAGGAATTAAACAATTTTTATTTTTATCTAAACGTTCGATTCTCGGATATTATTCCATACACAATAGAATCTATAATGTTCGACAAATGCTAACGAAGTTTCATCCCAATATCCGTATCGAAAACTGCTATATGGACAAAATTAAATTTGAAAAAAGGATCTGCCCGCACATACAGATAGACACCTTCGTAAAAATCGTTTTTTCTGACTCAGGGGGTCTCAAAAAGTGGAGATTTCATCAAATCCGCGAATGTAATTTTTGGCATAAAATTTTTCAGAATGAGAATATAGAAAAAGACTAATTTGTAATTTCTGCTTGTTTGCGCATTATGAGAGGGGTAATTATCCTCACTAAAGGAGACACTTAAGAGACACGAAACGAGCTTCTAATGCTATCGCATGCGAATTAATTAAGCTTACTGCATGGTCATAATTGAGAGACATATTATAAAAGACAGAACCTCTAACAGTTTTAAAGAAATTAATTAACTAATACCACTTTCGTATTCAAACACACCTTTCAAAAATATTTCAGACCTTAATTTTTATTTTATTTAGTAAAAAAATTCCAATAACAATAAAAGCCCACTTTGAAACAGAGTTCCTCTTGGGTTCTGACCTGCTGGGAGATTTTTTACCTTGATAAGGGTGTTGGGTGAACACCGAAACGTGTGTTTGTCCAAATTAAGTCGTTGGATTCTCGATTTTTATTTAATTGACAGAAGTTGCAGATTTTATTATTGATTTTATACGATTATTTTACTTTAATAGTAATATGATACAGGTATCAAAGGAATATGTGACATAAAGAGTTGCTAAATTTCGTTAAAATTAGTGGTGAACCCTTTGCCCAAATTTGTCTAGCAACCCCTGTGACAGGTGGTTTCATGCAGGAAAACTCAGGATGCAGAGAAATAGCTGCACCGATCAATACTTACCACTTCATACAGATAACACCTAATATTTGTTGCACATCAATTTTTAGGAATCAAAAGTATAGATTAATTCGAAATTCAACTCCATGAATCCGAATTAATCACTGTCGAAACTGCATTTTTTTACATTCTCATAAGAGAAAGTATTAGATTAGTGTAGAATTTGACCTCCCCCCTCCCCCGTTTTTGTCAAATGTCCACGTTTTGAGAACCCCTGAACCCAAAAAACAGGTTTTTACGACTGTGTCTGTCTGTATGTCTGTCTGTCTGATTGTGAGCACGATAACTTTCGAAAAAACTAATCGATTTGATTGGCCTTTGGTACACTCTTTCAGTGTCAGAAACTTAAGGTCGATTTCGTTAGCCAGCTATTTTGGATCAAAAATAAGAGAGCGGGAGCATTTTGAAAATTTTTGAGACCATTTTTTTCAAGAATTGATAATTGTAAGCACAGCTGCCTATAGTGAGTAATAAGTCGAACAATTTATTCCTATGATGTTTTTTGACAACAACAAAATTGGCAGAGTTATGGCATCTTCAAAATTCGAAAATGTAAACAAAAATGAGAATTTTTAGCTAAACAACGGAAGATACGAAAAAAAGTATAGGAGAAAAAAAGTTTTATTTTGAAAGCCCTATAAAATAAACATCACAACTTTTTGAATTTTCTCAACGAATGGAAAATTCCAATTTTCATTTCACAAAAAATAATGAAGAATAATCTGTGAACTTGGTAACTTTTGAAAGAATGACCATATTCGATCGTGATTTGGCACCCATATTGAGGGACCAAAAATACAAGACGAGTTCGTTAACCAGCTGTTTTGGATCATAAATAGAAGAGGGGGTTCCAAAATTCAAAAATTTTTAGTACGGTTTCGTGTAGTAAGTAAAAAGTGAAAGAATTTATACTCATGATTTTTTTTTTTAATCCAAATTGGCAGAGTTGTGGCATTTTCGAATTTTAAAAATATAAACGAAAGTGTGAATTTTTAGCCAAACAAGGCAAAATGTGCAAAAAAGTTTAAAGGAAAAAAATGTTTCTCTTTGAGAGCTCTCCAGGATGATCTTTATAACTTTTCGAGTTTTCTCAAAAAATCAAAAATTCAAATTTTTGTCGCACAAAAAATAATGAAAAATAGAAAGATTCCTTTTTTGGCTAAACTATGTGAGGCATGGGAAATTATAATTGAACTAAAATTGTGCAACAAGAAAAGATCTAAAAATTTGGTAACATTAACTTTTTGATAGGACAAGTAGTTTTTGCTTCATTTATAAAAAAAGGATATAAACATGAAAAGAATGGACTACTTTTGAACAATTGACACAAGATTAGGAAAATCAAATAGACGCAAGTCCTTTGCCAGGAGAATATCTTTATATGTGTTATCAACTTTTTTAACAGGATATGTATTTTTCATTTCAATCAGGAAAAATAACTTTAAAAAATAAAATAATAAAATTTTTGAAGAAATGACTAATGCTAACACAGAAGATTGATAGAGAAAAGTTATTCACCCGGAAAATACCTGTAAATTTGTTACAATTTTTCCAATTGCACACGTAGTTTTTGTTTGAATCGTAAAAAATAAAATTAAAAAATCTGCCCGCTGCGCGGGCACATTCTCATAGCGCTTTTTTTTACACCTCGCGCTTCGCGCTCGGCTTCATACGTGCTTAATTCAGTTTACAGTGTAATGCATACACAGAATTA
>WSXT02084011.1:0-11919 GCA_011762715.2 Neuroterus valhalla
GAGATTTCATCAAATCTGCGAAAGTCAATTTTCACATAAAACCAATACCTTCTCATTCAGAATGAGAATGTAAAAATGCAACCCGGATTCTTTAAGGGATTTTAAAGTATTTTAAGAGATTTCAAAGTGTTTAACCAGAATTCAAGGGATTTATAGGATTGTAAGGGATTTTGGAGATACAAAGCGATTTCAAGGATTTCACGGAACCTCATCAAAGAATTTGAAGGATTTTCCACGGGATCTAATGGTTTTCAAAAATTTTTGAAGAGTTTTAAGATTCTTAAGAGAAATTCAAGGTATTTACGAGGAATTGAAAGGATTTCAATAATTTAGAAGGATTCCAGGGATGGCCATAAATTTGAAGCGATGTCGATTATAATTAACGGGATTTCGAGAGATTTCCAGGTTTTTGAACAATTTATGGAATTTTTACCATCTCAATCGTTCAAAAAAAAAAATGGTTCCAAAATTTTGAGGAATTGAAGACATTTTTTTTTTGTTCCTGGAAATTCTTCGAAATATTTGGAAACTTTGGAATATTTGTGAAGTTGTCAAAATGTTTGTAAAATCTTTTCAGATTCATGAAAACTTTTTCAAGTATTTTGAAATTCCCAGTTACTTTGTTAAATAATTTTAAAAAATTCAGAATCTGATAAATCTTTCTGAGTCTTCAAATCTTTCTGGAATTTTTTTTGGAATCTCTATAAATATTTCTGATCTCCCAAACTTGTTTGAATCCTTGGAATGTCCATTAAAACTTCACAATTTGTGTAGAATCTTCCAACTTTCTGCAAAATTTTCAGAAATATTTTGAATTTCTTGAACAAATTTCCCAACAACAGATTGACGACTGAATAATTTATTCTTTGACTAATAAATTAATAGAAAGAATAAATTATTTCAACCAGGAATATCATGAAAGATTCTGAAATATTTCAAAAAATTTTAATGGTTTTTGAACATTTCAGTGGATTTTATAATAGTTAAAGGGATTCCAAGAGGTTTGTGAAAATTTCCAATGATTTTGAGAATTGTAATCAATTGCGGAGGGATTGCTGAAATTCCAGATGATATTGCGTAATATTTTGAAATAGTTAATAGAATTCCGAGGTTCAATCAGATTTCAAAAGATTTGAAGGGATCTTAATATGAATTTTGAAGATCGAAGAATTTGGAGGGATTGTCACAGATCTCAATCGTATGGAGAAAAAATTGTTTAAAAGTTAAAAGAATTTTAGGGATTTTTTTTCTAAAAGTTTTCAAAAATATTTCGAGTCTTTGAAATATTTCCGAAGTTATGGAAATATTTGTGAAATCTTTTAAGATCTTGAAGACATTCAGAGATATTTTCAAATCTTTGAAATCTTGTTCAAAGGTTGGAAAATATTCTTGAATCTCTAAAACCGTTGTGGAATCTTTTAAAATTTTTGGAATATGCGTAATTTTTTTTTTAACTTTAGAATCGCTATGAAATCTTTGGAATTTCCTAAATCATTTTTTAAATCTTTGGTAACTTATATCAAGATCTTTTTTTTCCAAATCGTTAAAACCTTATCGAAATCTATTGTGAATATACTGTGAAATCTATTGATATCTTCAAAATCCCTTATGAAATCTTTCATTAAATCTTTAAAATATTTGTTGTTAATTTCTGAAAAACTTTTGAAAATTACCCTATTTCTCCAACATGTTTCGAATTTCCGAATAAATCCGTAACATTTCTCAACTCTGGGCAAAATCTTCAAAATATTTTGAAATCTGTGGGGATATCTCAAGATTTTCAATATCTTTGTAAAATCGCTGAAATCTTCCCGAAGATTTCAAAATATCATCCATAAATTACGTGAAATATTAATGAGATTTTCCGGGTTCTTTTGAATCTTTTAAATCTTTTGAACATATGTAAAATCTTTGAAATCTTCCACATATCATTGAAGAATCATTGATATCTATATGACCTCTTAGGAATCTTTCAAAATATTTTGAAATCCTTGTAGTATCCATAGAAAGTTTTGTGAAATCACCAAAATCTTTCATGAAATCTTTAAAAAAAGTTTCAAACCTCTAAAATCTTTTGTGAAATTTCTGATATCTTAGAAATATCAGAAATGCTTATAAAATTTTTGAAATCTTCTACATATCTTTGAGGAATCATGGGAATCTATGTGAAATATAAGGAAACTCTCAAAATATTTTGAAATGGAATCCATCAAACTTTTGTGAATCTTTCAAATCTTTTATAAAATCTTTAGATTCTGTTCCAAAACCTCTGAAATATTTGTGAAATCTTTCGAGTTGTTTCGGAACTTTTTAATCTTTGAAGTATGTGTGAAATGTTTAAAATACTTGTGAAATCTTTTAAAATTCTACATATCTTTGAGGAATTATTGTAAACTAAGTGAAATCTTGGGAATCTTTCAACATCAGGAATGTTTATGAAATCTTTCGAGTTGCTTTCAATCTTTTTATTCTCTGAAATATACGTGAAATTTTTAGAATATTTGTGTAATCTTTCAAATCTTACACATATCATTAAGGAATCATCAAAGTCTTTGAGAAACCTTTGAAATCTTCAAAAATATTTTGATACCTTTGTGGTATCTATCGACATTTTTGTGAAATCTTTAAAATGTTTCATGAAATCTTCAAGAATATTTCAAAACCTCTGGAATCTTTGTGAAATCTTTTTATATCTTTGAAATCCTTCGTGAGATTTTGGATATCTATGAAACATCAGAAATATTTGTGAAATCTTTCGAATTGTGTTGAAACTTTTCATTGATTGAAATCCATGTGAAATCTTATAAACCTTCAAAATATTCTGATACCTTTGTGTTCCAACGAAATTTTTGTAAAAACTTGGAATAAATTTAAGAAATCTTTGGAAATATCGGCAAACCTCTAGAATATCTGGAAACCTTTATATTCCTTTAAAATCTTCCGTAAAATTTCTGATACCCATGGAACATCTGAAATATTTGTAAAATCTTTCGAGTTGTTTTGAAATTTTCTAATCTTTGAAATATATGTAAAATGTTTGACATATTTGTGAAAACTTCGAAATTTTCTACATATTATTGAAATACAGTTTTGTGAAATCTTTGAAAATATTTCAAAACCTTTGGAATCTTTGTGAAATCTTTTTATATCTTTGAAATTCTTTGTAAGATTTTTGATATCTATGAAATATCCGAAATGCTGGTGAAATCTTTGAAATCTTCTACATATCTGTGAGGAATTATTTGAAACTATGTGAAATCTTAGGAATCTTTTAAAATATTTTGGAATGCTATAGTGGTATCCATCAAAATTGTCATGAAATCTTGAAAATAGTTTATGAAATTTTCGGAAATATTTACAAATCTCTTGAATATTTGAAAAACTTTTATGTACCTTTGGAATCTTCCGAACTGTTTCGAATCTTTTTATTCTCTGAAATATATGTGTAGAATATTTTTGAAATCCTTGAAATCTTCTACATATATTTGAAAAATCATTGAAGTCTATGTGAAATATTAGGGATCTTTCAAAATAGAATAATAATAATAAATCTTTAATATTAAGTTCCTTATGCGGAAAAATGTATAAGAGAATATAGTATGACCAATAACAACTTACGAATATTACATATTACAAATATACAATATTACGAAACTCTTGTGGTTCCCATCAAAATTTTTATATAATCTCCAAAATTTTTTGTGAAATCTTCAGAAATATTCCGGAACCTTCTGGAATCTTTGTGGAATTTTTTCATGTCTTTGAAATTGGAGGTAAAATCTCCGATATCCATGAAACATCTTGAATATTTTTGAAATCTGTCGAACTCTCTCGAATCTTCCTAATATCTGAAATATATGTGAGATTCTTAGAATGTTCGTGAAATATTTTTGATTTTCTACATATCTTTAGGGATCATTGAAATTTATGTGAAATTTCAGGAACCTTTCAGAATATTTTGATACTCTTGTGGAATCTGTAGAAATTTTTGTAAAATCTTAAAAATCTTTCAAAGTGTTTTGAAATCTCAAAAATCTCTGTGAAATCTACTGATATCTTTGGTATACTTTATGAAATCTCAAAAATCGTTCATGAAGTTTTTAAAGTCTCCGTGAATTCTTCCAAAGTCTTTGTAAAATTTGTAGTCTTCTATAGAATCTCTTGGATATTTGGAATCTGTGTGAAATCTTCTAAACCTTTTCAAAATTCCTCAAAACACATTACATATCTCTGAAATAATTGAAATCTCTGGGAAATCTTAGAAATCTCCTATATACGTCCAAACCTTCCAAACCTTTCGTGAAATCTATCAAAATGTTCGTTAAATCTTGGAATCTGGTGTAAACTCCAAAGTCGAGGGGTCAATCACTCGATATGATTATAATAACTCTATGCTTTCAAGAATTTTTTCTATTATTAATAATAAGAATTCTTTGGAATTCAAAAGCATTCAAAAAGCTCTTCCTTTTTGCCCGAGTTAATGATTGTACAAGGAATTCTTTGTAAGTTAGTCTGCGAACAGCATAATGTTTTTTGATTTTATTATCAGAAGACTTTGGATTTTTTCAAAAGAAAAGCTAGAAAATCGGAATCAGCATTGAATTTTGAATCCAGGTATTGTTAACATACTTAAGAATAAAATCCAATTAAATAAACGGAATTTCTTTGCCGTTCTTCGTGAATCTTTTGATAGAGTATTGGACTTATTCAACTACAAAATCCATTTGGTTCATCCAATATTTTGTCAAATCAAACAAAATTTGATGACTTTAACCTAGTTTCTTATGTATATACCGATTACTTATGTCTATATAAAGAAACATTTGTTTTCCGTTCTTGAACTTTTTCTTTTCCTGATTGAACCCTGTTTTATGGTCACCAAATTTTTATTTTATCTCTTCTTTCAGCATCCCTCAACTCTTACTAATTTTTCAAAATAGAAAAGACCCTCATCCGAATATTATTTCAAATTATTGGGTAATCACTGATTTCAAAGAAGTTGGTAGGAATGATTCTGATAACGAGCTAAGAATCAAAGTACCAGATAAGAAAGCTCTCCTCGCTAGTCAGTCAAAACTGTGCATATGTCGAGGTATCTCATAAAATTACTTGATTGCGTATTCGGATAAATTTCGTCTCGTATCGACACGATCGTAATCATAAAAAATATCGTTCGTCGCGTGGCATCGATTATATCGATTCTGAAGTGCTGAACCTCAATTATGAATACAATCAATCAGACAATATTACACATAGTTATAATCGAACACCTGTAAAATGATCATGCGTAGTCGTATGTCATCAGTGATTCATAAAAATACGAAGAAACGTTTTTTCTTAAAATGCGATTATCAACAACAAGGATCGGTAACGTGTAATTAAAGGGTTGCTAAAGATCTCGTGACAGATAATCTCACTCACAAACATCATCAAGAGGCCAATCGTCATGGATCCTGTCACAAAAAACGCAAAATTTATGTGATTGTGCTCCGTGCAAATTATCAAATGAACGCAGTAGAATGCTAATCAATTGGAAGAATCGTATACGTGTAATCTTGACAAAAAACAAACAGAATCGATTTGAAAGACTAAAACTACTCTGTTTACATTCACACCTTTAAGCTTTCCAAAACACAAACAATTTTTCTGGTCCTTCCAAGTATGGAAGATACATGTATGTATTGTTGAAAGATGATGAAAAACTGATGAGTCTAGAGTTTGTTTTAGAGGCACACGTGAGTCTGCTCCTCTGGAAAAATGGTCTTATCACCCAGCCTTTCTTTATCTCATTAACAGCAATGTCAATTTTTATAACTCATGTAAGTCGTCATTGAGTCGATGGACACTTGAAGCAACTGAGACAACATATTTATCACCAGAGGTTCCATCATTCGAGGTGTAGCACATTAAGAGGAATTTCCTCCTGGTTCTGAAGGTGTTACATTTTTTTTTTTGCAAATAGGAAAAGTAAACGAAACTATTAGTGACTGATAAGTGGAGGCTGGTGGTCAGACATGACGTATAAGAGGTTCCACACACACTGCCTCTAGCTAGTGATACTCTAGTTGCCACCTTGCAGCTTCGAGTGAATCTCATTCAGAGTTCGTCTATTCATCTGAAAGTGAATTCCATTTTTTGGAACATCTAGTGATCGAGTGATAATCAATGAGGCTCATCAAAATTCTGGAATAAATATGCTGCAAACTCATGCATGTACGGTTGGGCATTCCTGAACAAAGGAAAAATTCGAACATAAGGAATAATTCGTACATAAGGAGTAATTCGAACATAAGGAATAAAAACACTTTTTTGGAACATATAGTGATCGAGACATGATCAATGATTCTGGAAGATTTTCATTTTCAAAACTTTTCACTTTCAGTTTAATTCATGGTTTGCAAGCTCGAAACAAAGGGAAAACACTTTCCTTGAAAAGCATACCGATACGGATCAAACGACAAGATCAAATCTGATTAGGGAGGAGGAGCTCATTCAACCGATCACCTAAAAGAGACATTTCCTGAAAAAAATTTTCCATATCCTTCCAACTGCGAGAAAATTAGAAAGAAATGAACGGCAACATCTCTAAAAATTCTAACTCCTGTTCTCCGGATTTTGCGGAGGACCAAAAACTTTTGACATCATGGAATCAGCCTATCATCATCCAAAGCCAGAAAAGCCTGAATCAATCTTTCAGGAGCAGGTATAGAGTGGTGTGATTTTTTAATCAGGATATATTTTATTCATATTTTTAATAACCAGAGTGATGAATAATTCATCTGACGATTGTGCTTTATCGAATTACCCTTTTTCCTCAATAATTTCTCTTTATTTTGGAAGGGTTTCCTTATTTGAAAGAAATCTTAAAATCGGATGCCTCACGTCTTTCTGTTTACATGCGTCGTTTGTCGTTTCAAGTGACGATTCTGATAAGAGACTATAGTGCCAAGATCAAGATAATTTGCAGTGGTGATAAATAATCACACAAGGCTATACAGCGCGACGTCCATGTCCTATTTCATGAGATAGATACGAAAAAGGCAAATGTTTCATTTGAGGACCTTCAAACTTATGCCTGAAATTAGAGATTTCACCATTTTCTGACAACATGCCTTAAATTAGACAATTATTTGTTCATCAATTCGGAAGATCCAAGAGCAAAAAGTTCCGAAGTTGTATTTGTACATGTATGATTTGAAGTTTCAACTCATCAATTAAATTTTTTCCTCTAGTGCTCTTACCGGATTTCGATGTTTATCAGGGCCAAAAAATTCAGAAAATTTTGAAAATTGACAAAATGAGAGCAATCTGCCTGAATATAAAAAATTATTGCATAGAGCAATTTTTTTCTGTGACCGCTCTTCGGAGAGAACCTACATTACTTTTGTTACCGCTTTCAAAATGAATACATATACAACACACACACACACACACACACACACACACACACACACACACACACACACATATTCCCTCATTAGGACGATTTTCATTGAAAAATAAACCATTTTTATGTTCAATGCCTGCATATCTCAACCGTTCAATCGTCAAAAATCAAATTTCACAAACGTCATACATTTTTCCGCGGCTAAATTGAAAATTTTTTAATATCAAAATTGGAAAACCTCCAACGTTCAAAATTTAAAAATATAACAAAAATTATACAGTATTGCAAATTTTTTTCCAATGTTGAAAAAACTTGAAAATCAGTGTAAAGTTTTCGTTCAGCATCAAAAAACTTCTTAGATAAGATGCAAAATTTTTTTTTTTAGTTTGTGGTTGAAAAAAATCACGGACTATCTTTAATACTGTATTTTTTTCAACTAATAGATAAGTCAAACTCTTGATTTTAATTCTGGTGCGGGATTTCAGTCTGTTGATGTCTGCCAGAAAATTTGAAAAAAGTTGAAAATTGAATAAATGGTCTCGCTTGAAACGTTCTACATATGTTTTTTTACCACTTTCCAACATATTTCCATTTTACAAAATTTTTTATCTTTTTCGGACTACTTGCATTTGAAATGGAAGAAAAAGAAATAGAATAAAAAGAATAGTATTTATGATCCTTGCCTCTTGAAATGCGTAAGAGACATCATTTTTACGATTTTTCATCGATAATAACACATGGAATGAACTTTGTAAGCCTTATCACTTCATTTTTGCAAAATTTTTATTTCTATAGAAAAATTAGAGGTTTCCTTGTTGAATTAGTTTTTATTTTGAATTAAACAATTTTCATGTTTATGCCCATAAAGCTAAATCGGCTCATCTTTTGAGACAAGATTTTGTAAGGGTCATACATTTTCAAGTGCCTATAGATTCAAAAATTTGTTAATCCTCAAATTAAAACTCTTTTATATTCAGAATCTTCAAGTTAAACAAATGGTGCACTCAAGATATAAAAAAAATTTATTTATGATCCTTTCCCTTTGAAATGCGTGAGAATATTGATTTGCAAATTATTGGAAAGCGGTAAAAAAGACATTTTTATATTTTCTGGAGGCGAAATACTGGGGTGTTTAAAATTTTTCCGTACATTGCGAATTTCTGAAAGGAAATGAGAAATTATGATTTTTAACCGAACTGATGGCGAATTTTCCGTGAATCTAAAATTCTCATTTCTTCGAAAATTTGTAAAATATAATTGTATGATTTTGCAACATTTTTTATCTTTTTTGAAATATATGCATATATTTGCATTTTTTCAGAAAAAAAAACCTGTTTATGATTCTTATCTATTGAAATGCGTAACATATATTTTTCACGATTCTCCATCGATAATATCACTTGAAGTGGCTACTTAAATTTTGTATCACTTTTTTTCTGCAAAGTTTTTGAAATGTATCATTTTACTTAAGGAGAAAATATATGTTTGCAAATTATCAAAAAGTAGTAAAAAATTTTTTTATAGATTTTCAAGAGGCGAAAAACCATAATGTGTCAACATTGTTCGTATCTTGTGTATTTCTTGAAAAATAGATGAGTTAGTTTTAGGAGGATCGACCGCGATTTTTCCAAAATTCAAAGTTCCGGTTCATTGAAAAAATTCGCAAAATATAAAGAAAATAGAGCCAAGTTGATTCTCTTTAAAGGCTCTACTTTGTGTTTTTAAATATTTTCTACTCTTTTCGGAATGTATATGCATTTTTTCGCAAAATTGCTATGTTTTTTTTATGGTTAAATATCGTTTCCCAGTGATAACTTCAATTGAAGCAGATATTCTATTCTTCTCTGACTTTATGCTTGCAAAATAAAAAAAAATTCAATACCAGAAGCAATCTACAAACCAAATTTTATTTTCTTGTAAACATTGGAGCAAAATTTAAGTGCTTCGCTTAGACTACTTCCATCACTTTCAACAACCAAAAATTTGATTAAATCAAACAAATTTTGATGAATTAAATGAAATCACAACCGTTTCAAACAATTTCCTTGATGGAATGAACCAAATATTGCAACAATTCTTTGAATCAAATCGTTCTGTGACTAAACATTTAAATTTTCCACATTGTTACGCCCTATCCTCTTAAAATTTTGTTAATCATTATGCCCTGAGCTTTCAAAAAGCCTCAAACTTCTGAGCAACAAATGCAAACTTTTATGTTCCAAATCTCCTAATTCAAAACATTCCTGTTGAGTCATGAAAGAATTTCGAAAACTGCTTTCAAATTTGGCGCTTCATCCTCAGTGAATAATTTTGGACTCCAAAATTGAACAACATCCTCACTCTAAACAAATGGAGGATATTAACTGAATTTTTCAGCGATTCTCGTGTTGGATTTTACGATGTGAGTCAGCAATGAAGCACGTATGCATGTCCCCCCTGATTTACGCCTGGTAACAAATACATTGAATGATAACGCTCATAATTTATCACTCTTGAGTGAAAACGACGACGTCCTTACGGGAGGAAAGAGTCTGAGATTGATCACTGTGCTTGTCACACGGTCACGAGATCAGTTACGCGATAGTCTTTCTCTAAATTAACAAAAACGAGGTCGTCAAATTGTTCATTCTCGCCCGGAAACGTCGGATACGGAACCCAAGTGAGACAATTCCGCTGTGAAGATTCCGGAATTCATACTTCCCTCTCAACATTTTTTAGACCACTTGAAAAGTGTTAAAAGATAAAAGAAGTACAAAAAACAATAAAAACAGAGAAATAGTATATCTTTAATTCATAGAGAAGACCTCTAATTCTGGAAACTGAATCATCTGATCTTGATATCTATGATGGATAGAGTACATGTCCGTCTTCAGAAGCTTTATCGTGTTCGACTTGACGTGTGTTTTTGAATTTATCTTTCCAAAATAAAGTTCAAGTTCTGATGCTGCAATTTTTGGCAAACAATTTTCAAAATTAGTGTGCAAAGTATTCAAATTTATTTTGAAAAGTGTTGAAAAATTGAGGATTCTAAAGTTTGTGATGGCAGAAAAGTTTGTGCAAACGATGATGTATCATGCGAAGGAGACCATCGTGAGTGGCTTCTTTTGTTATTCTGCATTACTATTATCTATAATATTGGATCAGTAAAGTTTTAATCTCTCCTATAAATAGAATTCCATATCGCATAATGGCTTTTGGAAACACATTTAATAATAACAACAAGGAAAAGTACGCTACCACCACCCGACCAAAAATTTATCAGCTCTTATGCAAATTTTCCTCTCCGAATGCCAATTCCAGTCATAAATATTATTAAAAAAACAAGAGCTAATTGAAAGAACAAGAACTAATAGCATTCCAATCTCATAATGTGATTGCTTATCAAAAATCGACGTAATGTACTTTTTTTTGTTCCGGTCAAAAGTTCCGATTTGCTGAAAACATTACACACATTTGCTGTTTCTTTGTATACAATTGTAATACAATTGTGATACAATTGATACCCTAATTGCTTACAAAAAATGAAAGGTAATGGCGCGCAGGTCGCTCATTAATGGAGCTCTTCCCTTTTTATTTGTAGATTGTTTATAACATTCTGAATAGCGTTTCTTGTCTAAAATCTTCCAACATATGTTCTTGATTACATAACCATTTCATACACGCGCAATCTATTCACGTCTAATGATAACAAAACTAATAACAATGATCTGTGTAGATATCTTTTTACCGCAACAACTATGATAAGATGACATAATACAATTAAGGTGTCTATTTGCGGAGACTCGATATTTTTTTATAAAAGTTTGGCTCACTTAATTTGTACATATCAATATTTGAATTCGGGCAGTGGTCAGATATGTATGAGAACGTCTGGACTAGTAAGTTCTAGTTTGTAATAGAAAATCTATGAATGACTAGTTGGGCTCCCATCTTGTATCTTAGATGGGCTTTTGTTGAGCCCCGATTAGAATAGAAAATGAAAAACACAAAAAATTCAATTCAGCAATTGTTTTCAGGTCTTTTTGAATTTTTAGTCGAGAATCTGTATTTTTATTTTGTATATCGTATTATTTTATTGGGACCTTTAATTATTTTGTTGGAAGCTTTTATTATTTTGTTGGAAATTTATCATTTCCTTGTTCAAAGATCAATGGTTTTATAAGGATCTAATCTTTTGTGTTTGGAAATTTCTCTCTTCAAACAAAACTTTAATTGTTTTTGGCTTTATGATCCAATAATTTCATTGAAAATTCAGCTTTTTTACTTGAAAATCCAATTGTTTCCTGAAAATTCATAATCAGATTTCGTAAATTTACCTGTATTGTAGATAACCTTTCTTTTTGGGTCACATAGAAAAATTTGGGTAAAATTTGCTTCCTAATTACTGAAAAAATTTTTTTGTTGGAAATTCAACTGTTTTGTTGAAATTCCAATAATTCAGTAGGAAAATAACTTTTTTGTAGAAATTTATTATATACTTGTTCAAATTTCATGGTTTGAACAAGGGATTTGCCTTTTGTGTTTGGGAAATT
>WSXT02084022.1:5228-26210 GCA_011762715.2 Neuroterus valhalla
AAGTCAAAAATTTTCACAACATCCGTCTAATTTTTGTAATTACGAATCAATTTAATTGACATAAGATATGTAAGGATATTCGAGGCCACTAATTCGAATCCAAAGTCAAAATTTCAAAAAAGGAAATGGCGGATGAGTTATAGTCAAAAATTTTCAAAAAATTGGTGCAATTTTTGCAACTCGGAATCAGACTAGTTGAAAGAAGATATGAAAGGGTTTTCAAGGTTGCTCGAGTCAACTCCAAAGACGTAATTTTGAAAAACAAAGTGGCGGATGAGTTACCGACAAAAAGTTCCGAAAAATCGGCCTAATTTTTGAATTTCAGTCTAATTTACTTGATAGCAGATAAACAAGGGTTTTTGAGGTCATTGAATTTGAATCCTAAGTCAAAATTTCAAAAAAGTAAATGGCGGATGAGTTATAGTCAAAAATTTTCAAAAAATTGGTTTATTTTTTGCAACTACGAATCAATTTAATTGACGTAAGATATATAAGGGTTTCCGAGGTCACTAAATTCGAATCCAAAGTCTAAATTTCAAAAAACGAAATGACGGATGAGTTATAGTCGAAAATTTACAAAAAATTGGTTCAATTTTTGCAATTATGAATTAATTTAGTTGAAAGAAGATATGAAAGGCGGATTTTAGTTCAATTTACTTGATAAAAGATCAACAACTATTTTCAAGGTCGCTGAATTCAAATCAAAAGTCAAAATTTTAAGGAACATAATGACGAATAAGTTGTAGTCAAAAACTTTATAAAAATTGGTTAAATTTTCGCAATTACGAATCTATTCAGTTGAAAGAAGATATGAAAGGGTTTTCAAGGTCGCTCGAGTCAACTCCAGAGACGTAATTTTGAAAAACAAAGTGGCGGATGAGTTACCGACAATAAGTTCCGAATAATCGGCCAAATTTCTGCAATTTCAGTTTATTAATTTACTTGATAGAAGGTAAATAAGGATTCTTAAGGTCGCTGGATTCGAATCCAAAGACATAATTTTGAAAAATAAATTGGATATGAGTAAAATCCACGGACCAAAATGTGAATATTTCTTAATTAGCATTCCATTATTGAAATTTGCGTTGAAATTGAATTTGGGGTAATCTATCTTGAGTCATCATAAATTGCAAGTGAGAATACTATAAATTACGGAAAATTTTCGTAAATTTCCGGAAATTCATGGAAATTTTCAAGAATGAAGTTTGGGTGATTCATGGTAAGTCATCACATTTTCCTGCGAAATTGAGAGAAATGACCAAAAATTTCCGGAAATTTCCTATCTCAAGTTACCATAAATTCCCTGTGAAAATACTATATTTTACGGGAGATTTTCATAAATTTCCGGAAATTTATGGAAATTGTTCAAATTCAAGTTTGGGTGATTTATGGTCAGTTATCATATTTTCCTGTGAAATTAACAGAAATGACCGAAAATTTCCATACATTTCCGTAAATTTATAGAAATTTTTAAATTGAATTTGGGGTAATCTACCTGAAGTTACCATAAATTACCTGTGAAATTCCTATGAATCACCGAAAATTTTCATAAATTTAAGTGAATTTGGGGAAATTATTCAAATTGAAGTCTGGGTGATTTACGGTAAGACATCATTATTTCCTGTAAAATCATGCTACCTTTTTTGGAAGACAAATGCTGGCTGCATTCATGACTGTATTTTGAGAGATGTCTGAAATCATCGATTAGTTATAAAAAATATCATATGCGCCAAGATACATACATTTGGACTCTTAAGGGTTTAGGCCAGCCAACTTCATGAATTGAAAGTCAAAATCCCAAAATTTTGTTTGGGGCATTTGCCCAGCTATTCTCGACTCTACTACATAGTGCAGTGGCGTCGCAAAAAAGAACAATCATGTGCACCAACCATAGCGGGAGAGTTCATGTATGTATGTATGTATGTTGTCGAATACTTTCACAAATATGAAACCGCAACAAAACAAAGATGAAGTTGTCGTACTGGATTTTCGTGCAGCGTCCCTGGGCGCGGTTGGCGGCCCTGTTGGGTGGGTACACCAGATAGAATCAGTAGCTGGAGCTAGTTAAACGATAAAATCGCAGAGCCGCGAAGCGAGGGTACAGTTGGGTGGGACAGGGTGGTGGGACATGGGGTGGGCAAAAGTACAGAAGGGGAGAGAAAGAGACAGAGACAGGGAGAAAGCGAAAAGAAGAGAGATAGAGGAGGCGAACGGAGAGCGATCGCTGATAAGGGCCGCTGCACAGCCGATAACACTCCCTTACCTTCCCAGTGGCGTCGCAACTCTCAAGGCTCTCCAGTTCACTCCAATATATATATATATATATATATATATATATATATATATACCTATATTATATATAACATGACGCTCCGCTTTATATTCGAGATTCATACCATTCCAGCGTCACTCAAACAAATCCGTAATCTCATGGGCGACAAAAAAACGTCGTTCAGATGATACTGGAGTCTAAGCGCTATAAGATCAGCAAGATCTACAAAATCCAGTAAAACCGGAATGTATTTGGAAAAAAGGACTGCATTTATGTAATCATTTCCTTACACGTCCTATTGTGTGTAATTAAATAATAGTAGGGTACCAAAAGATACGGTCATGAAACTGATTGGTTGTTGATCTTGCAAGAAGAAGTAGAGCGGTCGCGGTACCGACGAAAAAAGCTTTGCTGATTCGCGTTTAAAGGAAAACAAAAATTTGATTGCTATTTAATTCATCGATTGGAAGAAAACAGCTATCAATCAGTATACGGCAAGTATCAAATGTGTGATATTTACTCCACTCGTTATACATATACTACACCAGAACGGAAGGGATAAGGAAAGAAAGAAAGAGATGGAGAGAGAGAGAGAGCTATATTGGTGGCATGCTATAGACATTTTTAGTTGCATTAAACATGACGCGGACGGTGTGTTCCCGTTTTTCGCAGTTAGGTGGCCTCGCTCAGAGTATATACCCTCCCAAAAGAAGCCAAGCTTCAAAAATTTTCTAATCATCATGTAAGATGCAATCCTAGGTTCAAAATATGAAGCTTATATCATCACTGCTCTCAAACAGAAATGATCGGATCCGATCATCAAGTTGAATGTTGTAGCAGGGGAGAAATTAGGACGATGGTGGATGCCAACTATACAATAACGCGGTGTAATGCTAATCACGAAGATTCTCATAAATCATGATGTGATACCTTCAAACCGAATCTGCAAGATTACGAGAGCTGAATGCAACCCAAGTGTAATTGTAGCAAGAAATATAGAGATGCCCATAAACTATTCATTGTTATCACCAAGCACACTCTATCTATAACACACACATTCAGATTTCATAATCTAATAGCATCATATCCTCTATCCAACCCTATCCTCTGAATAGATTCTCTCACATAAACTCTCCAATTTTAGGTTAGGCCGTGATGAAAATAACCCTGGAAATATCTTGAACTGTCATTGAAATGAGATATTGCACATCTTAGATACACATTTTTTGAGATAATTTTTTCTCCCAGAGTCTTGAAACTATTTTATGCAGATTGGTGCTGTGTGAGAACCACACAGAGAGATAGATGAGAATGAAGCGCTATCATTCAGATATCAAAGTATGTATACTCGTAAACTGGGACATAGCCTGCGTATATAGATAGGAAGGATGTGAGGGAAGAAAAGAATGCGATGGAAGGCTGAAAGGAAAGGGGAGAGGGTTTGAGAAGAGATTCCCTGAATGATACGAGTATAGGATGCCAGATTCCTGAAGAAGATTAGATCACGAGGGATGATATGAGTTTTGCTTCGAATAAGACTCGCTTCTCTTTCTCGTTCTTTGTCACACAAACACACACACACGCTCTCTTGTCTCTTTTCTCTTTCACAATCCTTGACTTCTCTCTTCCTCTTTTCACTGAACAACAAATTACTAAACCTCTCGCAGTCGCATGAGCACAGAAGAGCAGTGGAATAGTTTTTGCTACATATAATTTCTTATGTTTTTAGAATAGGATTCTTTTTCCTGAAATGAGATGTCTACAAGTTAGGAATTGTAACATAAACATAACTGCATCCTTATTTTCTGGTGTCTAATTTTTAATGCAACACAAAAAAATGCCGAATCGTCCTACTTTTGAGGCTCGGCGTTTTTCTGTGAGACGGAAATAGTTGATTTTGATCTTTGCGAATAAAATAAATTTGATCATTTATGTAATGAAGACGGTAATCAATTTCACACCATGTGATATAAAGATGACGAGGTTGCAGCTGGAATAAACGAGTAGAACGAAAAAAAGACATGTATAAATGTATTCACACGTGTCTGCTGTTATGTCTGATTACGAGCGTATGCGTATACTGGCAAGATAATCGCAAACGGACAGCACGCTGTACGTATCGTGCGATTCGTAAAAAGGACAATGGGTGTCCAACGCACCTACACGTGCTTCTTTTTTTCAAATAAAGATTATTTGTAAGCTATTGTTCGATAAACTTGTTCAGGGAATCGCAAGTATCAATTCAGTGATATAAATCCAAAAACTTGCAATATAATGTTAAAATTAAGAGAACATAACTTACGTTTATTTAATTGCATACAGTAACTACCCATACGAGATTAGTATATGTGGGACATCATTTTTTAACTGCCCTAACCCAAATAGTGGCATTTGTAATGATAATTTATTCCCTCTACCACAAAACATAGTACGATATAAGAACAATGCAACAGTGAGAATTGAGTGTGTTGTATTGACACTGACGCACCAGCGTCACAATCTTCAAGTGTTGAGAAAGAGTGAGTTTGAGCAAAATAGCGCATAAGAGTGAAGAAAAGGGAAGAAGTAGATCGTTATCATTGCTTTCCTGTGTCCTGCCGTGGAGAGCGTTCGAGCAGTATGAGGAAACGTCCACCATGAATTATTCATGATTGTCCTCAAGACTTCGCTCAGACGGAGGGAGCCGCTTCGTTTATCAATCAGAGATACAATACGATGAACAAATTCGTATTGGGATTACTGTAAGTCTAATATGCGTATTGTCACTTTACAACGAATTTTATTGTATTTATCTCGTTCATGGAAAATGGACGATTCGAATATAATATTAAAAAAATCTGCCGGCTGCGCGGGCACATTCTCATCGCGCGCGGCTCGCTTCGTTGGCAAGTTTGAGCGCACCTAAGGCGCGCATCTTTCGGATCTCGTGCTTCGCGCTCGATGGTAATCTCACCTCGCGCTCCACACTCGGTTATGAATTTACCTCGCGCACTCGATCAAAGTTTGTCCAAAACGGTAGAGAAGTTTCGTTGCCTAATTTTTCTCACGTGTTGTGCAGTTTTTCTAGAAATTCAATTTGCTCATTTTTTCTTTTTCTTTTTTACGATTGAAACAAAAACTACGCGTCCAATGGGAAAAATTATAAAAACTTTACAGATACTTCACGGGTGAATAACTTTTCTCTATCAATCTTCTGTGTTAGCCTTAGCCATTTTTTCAAAAATTTTATTATTTCATTTTTATAGTTATTATTCCTGATTGAGAAGAAAACCACATATCTTGTTAAAGAAGTTGATGACACATTTAAATATATTTTCCTGGTAAAGAGCTTGCGTCTATTTGATTTTTCCTAAGCTTGTGTCAATTGTCCAAAAGTTAATTTTTTTCATTTCTTATATGCTTTTTCATAAATAAAGCAAAAACAACTTGTCCTATCAAAAAGTTAGTTTTACCGAATTTGCAGTTCTTTGTTTCGTGCACAATTTTAGTTCATTTACATTTTCCCGTACCTTGCATAGTTTGACCAAAAAATGAATCTTTCTATTTTTCATTATTTTTTGTGCGACCAAAATTTGATTCTTCGATTTTTTGATAAAACTCGAAAAGTTGTAAAGATCATGTTGGAGGGCTCCCAAAAAGTAGAATTTTTTTCTTCAAACTTTTTTTCATATCTCGCGTTGTTTGGCCGGAAATTTTTTTTTTTGTTTATGTTTTTGAATCTTGAAAATGCCACAACTCTGACAATTTTGTTTTTATCAAAAAAAAATCATGGGGATCAATTGTTTTACTTTTTACCTAGTACAAGAAAACATTCTTACAATTTTTAAGTCTTGGAGAAAAAAGTCCACAAAAAATTTTTAAATGTCCCCCCTTTTCGATTTTTCATCCAAAATAGCTGGTCAACGAACTCATCCTGTCTTTTCGGTCCCTCAAAATGTGTGCCAAAGGGCACGGGAATTTTCGATTTTTTTTAGAAAATTCAAAAAGTTATATTCACGATCTTGTAGGACTCCTAAGAAGAAACCTTTTTTTTCCTTCTGACTTTTTTCGTTTAATTTTGCGTTATTTGGCTTGAAATTCTAATTTTTTTTTTATTTTTGAATTTTGAAAATGCCACAACTCTGACAATTTTGTTTTTGTAAAAAAAATCAAGAGGATAAATTGTTTCACTCATTACCTACTACAAGAAACTGTACTAACAATCTTTTGATGTTGGAAAAAAATTTCAAAAAAATTTCCAAAATCCTCCCCCTCTTTCATTTTTGATCGAAAACAGCTGATTAACGAACTCGACTTGTCTTTTTCGCTCCTCGAAATAAGTGCCAAAGCACAATCGAATATGATAATTCTTTCGAAAGTTTTTGAGTTCACAGATAATTTTTTATCATTTTTTGTGCGATCAAAATTAGAATTTTCGATTTTTTGAGAAAATTCAAAAAGCTGTATCACGATCTTGTAGGGCTCCCAAAAAGAAAATTTGTTTCTTCCTGACTTTCTTTCCAATCTTGCGTTATTTGGCTAAAAATTCGCATTTTCTTTTATAATTTTCAGTTTTGAAAATTCCACAACTCTCACAATTTCGTTTTTATCAAAAAAAGTCATAAAGATAAATTGTTTCACTTTTTACGTGCTACGAGAAATTGTACTGACAATTTTCGAATCTTGGAAAAAAAGTCCAAAAAATTTTTCAAAATGATCCCCCTCTTTCATTTTTGATCGAAAATAGCTGATTAACGAACTCGACTTGTCTTTCTGGTCCCTCAAAATGAGTGCCAAAGGACGATCGAATATGATCATTCTTTCGAAAGTTATTGGGTTCACAGATAATTTTTCATTATTTTTTGTGCGATCAAAATTAGAATTTCCGATTTTTTTAGAAATTACAAAAAGTTGTATTCACGACCTTATAGGGCTCTCAAGAAGAAGCATTTTTTCTTTCTGACTTTCTTTTCAATCTTGCGTTATTTGGCTTAAAATTCTCATTTTCTTATATATATTCTTGAATTTTGAAAATACCATAACTTTAAAAATTTTGTTTTTATAAAAAAAAATGATAAGGATAAATTGTTCCATTGTTTTTCCATCCAAAATATCTGGTTAACGAACTCGACTTGTCTTTTTGGTCGCTCAAAATGTTTGCCAAAGGGCAATCCAATCCGATCATTCTTTCGAAAGTTATCGAGTACAAAGACTACAAACAGACAGGCACCTTCGTGGAAACCATTTTTTTCTGACTCAGAGGGTCTCACAACGTGGAAATTTCATGAAATCCGCGAAAGACAATTTTTACATAAAACCAATACCTCCTGATTCAGAATGAGAATGTAATGAAACAACAGAATCGGAAAATTTATGAAATCAACAGTAAAGTTTTACGTCTCGAAGATAATAGGAAATCGATAATAATCTTTTTAAATATTTGGGGTTAAACTGGGACGTGTTCCATAGAGGTTCGAAGGATGAAACTTCTTCGAGAATCTCAGGACATAAAGTAATCCTACTGTCAATAGTTAATTTTTTGGACTTTCAGTAAACAATGCAAACGGGCACTTATTTGGTGCTCCAATTAAATTTTGTTGGAATAAAAACTGAATTTTCTCGCACCAACGCGAAAAAAATCCCTCCAGTGCGACTCTGCTGAAGAGGCCGCGAATTCTTCGGAGCAACAGCCGAGTAAGGTCGCGGCTGCGATGTGTGAGCTCGAATGTGTGGCCCCGCGGTTATCTCGCACGTCAAAACGGCGCGCAAAGTTGTGCCGCAGCAGGTTGTACGCGGGACTTGGTGGCACAGATACCGACTCCTCAATGTCGAAAGATAACGGCTGAGACAGACTCCGAATACCTCGTCAGAGAGTCTCGTCGACAAGAAACGACCCAGAGGTGGTAGTTCCAAAACATTTCGGCTCTCCACAACACTGACCCCACAATATCTCCCTAATCAGAACTCTTGATCTCCAGAACTTCTCCTCTTCACTGAAAAAATCATAAACAATTCCAACTGCTACATTTTTGGAAATTCTAGGGATCTGTGATATTTATTCTTTATAATCTGCACCTGCTGTACTCAATATTGTTCATAAATAAAACTTCACCCTTAGATGGAAGTGATAAAAATTTTGTTACCAAATACAATGGGGAAGATTCTCTTCTACTATGATACACTTGTGAAAATGCATATTTAAAAAACTAGATACCACATCAAATATTCTGAATCTCGTTTTTCCAAACTGAAATAACATGAAAAATCGTGAGTCATAATTTACTTTGAAATTAAATTGCCTTGAAAAGTCACTTATGCATAATAAGATTGTGCATGCATAATCATGGTTTGAAATATATTTCTTACTAACTGTTTATGACTTTTCTCACATTTTTAAGACTGTACCATTTTAAATAGTTTATAAAGGCTTTACGGAACGTAAAATCATTACGATATGAGCATATAATTTTCCTTCTCTCTGAAAAATTTTCCATTAACTAAAAAAAATTCGTCAGACTTTTCAAGATCCTTAAATTTTCGTTTTTGGACATTGAAAAAAGTGTTACTTATCGTAACAAATACACGAGATTGAAGAAAATAAAACGACCTTCAGTTCAATACTTTAGATTTTTTATTTGCGAATCAAGACGTGGTGAATTTCTATTTTTAGTTAACTTCACTAAATTACAAAATAATCAGTTATGAGAGCTAATGCGAAGATTCCCGGCCGTGTATCTATTCTCCAAACATGAGCCTTGAAATCCTTTAAATCGTTTTTCATCACATAAAGCATTTCAACACCTTACTAAAAACTTACCAGGAATTTTTCTTTTTTTTTTTGTGGAACACGATGCGCTAAAAACCTTATAATTTTACGCTTTCGTTGCGTAGAAAAAGGCTTTCCGATTTTCCATTTCTCACAAAATGGTCAGTTTTTTATGCTTGACAGCTTCGGCCCTTTAAATCCGCCATTTTTCATGTCTCTGTTTTGATCCTAGAGGTAGCGTTATAGTCGAGCGGGAAATTTTCAAACTCGTTATTATTTTTGCTCTATAGTATTAAATAATTTCACTACTGGTAGCATAAATAGGGTACCTTGTTCGAGAAAATCGGGAAGGTTGTTGCCTATGACATTTTTTGTGTGGCATTTGATTACGATGTGATGAGATAGTATTCTGAAAATTTTTGTTATGCGTTTTCTAGAATTACAACCCAAATTATTCATTTGCATTACACGATTAGAAAATAATCATCGTGATAATTTACATTATCAAATCATGGAAATGAATTCATAAAATAGTGCAATATGTAAAATAAATGAAAGATTTACAAAAAAATTCAATTGAAAAAACATATAAATGAGATTAAAAATTAAAAGTATTCATGAATCATTCAAAAAATAAAATACGATCTGCCAATAAAAGTAAACACGTATCGATGAATCAATATTTGTTTAATCATCTATAACTTAGATTTAAAAATAAATCCAAAATATTTAGAATTTTATAATAATACAAATATTATGATAATTTAATAAAAAGAATATTCAAAACCTATGTATATAATCAATTACAATAAAATGTATCAATAAAAAATGATCAAAATGGATTATTAAAATGATAAATTTATTAAAGAAAAAAAGTAATTATCGAAAAAATGTATTATTAGTAATAATTAGAATAAAGCATTTGTATAATGGAATGAATAAATGAAAAAATAAAATACTATCTGCTAATAAAATAAACAGGAATCGATGGATCAATATTTGTATAATTATCTATGATTTATATTCATAAATAAATAAAAAATATTTAGAATTTCATAACGATACAAATTATATGATAATTAGTTAAAAATAATATTTTAAATCTATATATAATCAATTACAATAATATGTATCTTTAAAAAACGATCAAGATGTATTATTAAAATAATCAATTTAAAAAAGAAAAAGAGCAAAATAGTAGAATAAATATAAGATAATAATGAAGGAAGAAGTGAAATCCCCCACAAAAACAATAAAAGAGTTAACGCGAAACTAATTCATCGTTTTTTATCTTTAATAGAAAATTTCTGACCGTAAATTTAGATTGCAGTATGTCGATCGAATGAGGAAAGTTGTAGAATACATTTCCCCCAACATTCCTTGTCCTTACAAGATTACCCAAAAACCTAACATTTCCGAAATGTATGAAATCCAAAAACTTTTTGAGTTTTCTCAAAAATCCGCCTCTGAAAGATCCCGGATTTTTCAGGGTAAGCTTTTTGAATGCTCTCCTAGCGATTTAGGCGAAAAAAAGTTTTATGGTATTTTTTTCCAAAAACGGCCTTTTTTGTGACAGATTAATTGTACCACAATATTTTCTATGCCAAATCCACCTTCTTCTTTATATGCCCACATATGAGAGTTCTGAAATCAACTCGAGCTAACTCTCAAGATAATTTCTTAGTTATTCAAACAATAAGTAAACGATATTTTGAACATTCGTTTTCGTATGAGTTTCATTAGAGGATATGTTAATGCAAACAGAAAATTCGAGAACAAAAATTGTAAAATCTAAGCAAACAAGCTCTAAAATAATTTCTCGGCCTTTTTAATCGTACTCCTCGATATGATGTATTCATCACGTCAGAACATTTTTTTCTCCCGTTCAATAGTCTTTCTTCGATATTTCGGCCAAAAATGACTAGCGGATCGCTAAAAAAGGAAGAACTATCTAAATAATCATTATAATTTCCGCGCGAGAATATTCAGTATCGTCTAATAATTTAACTTTTCATAATTCTTATAAACATTTACATACAGTCAGAAGAAATCGTTATTTTCCCATGCATTGCTATGTAAATTTTGGTCGCATAAAAAAATTTCCAAAACAGAAAATATTCTTCCCATTGATATATGTTATACGCCTCACAATACCTGCTCCTCCCCCAATAGTATTGTTCTCTCATCGTGAGTCAGTCTTTGGTAAAAAATGTTGGTAGTTTCACGCATTTTTTCTCATGAATATTAAACCCCCTCGCATTTTTTAGAATACTGCAATATTATAAATGGAAATTTTCGGCCCTGGCTAACAAATGTCTTACTATTTTTCTTTAACATTAAAAAAACGCAGTCTCGGTTGTTGGAGCTTATCAGTCATTTCCATTTCTTGATAACTGTTTCTGCTTATCTGAGACCAAGTTAGCCGAGTCCCGTCGTCCCTCACTTCGTCTGGCACGGTCACTATTTTTTCCTTCTCTCTCTTTTTCTCTCTTACTCACTAGCGCGTTTTCTGTCTCTCTCTATCCGGTAATAACTTCAACTATCGCCTTCATTGATCTCCCTATCACTGTTTTATCTCATTCCAGTGACGTCGCAGCCCAGGGGTCGACTATGAATTTTTGTGATACAAAACCCCAACTCGCGAGCTGTGCACCGTGAGTAGTATTTATAATTAGAAACTTCTATATATGTATATGTTCTTTTCCGATTGATTCGATAATATCAATAACAGCGACGATAATAGAAGAGATTGGATCAGGAAGTCCTCAAGGCGTATGAAAATGTAGTGATTCATATTTTCCTAATTATATAGTATCTTGGTGATGTAACTTCCTCGACCACATTTGCTAATTTGCAGATAAAAAAAAGTTTCAGAGATAAAGAGACAGATAGAAGTTGTCGCTAAACCGAGTCATAAACTATTAAATTAAAGTTTGCAACCTTTCTGTAGAATCAAATGTGAAAAATTGTCTTTGCCTTAAAAATAAGGCAGGAATTTTGTAGATTTCGAATGGTAAATAATTGTGGCAGAAGCTTTATCCTTCTCCGGTCGGAAAAAGCTGCTGTCTTCAACCCCTAAGTCTCAATAATCAAGATAAAACTTTTTATGTATTCCAAGTTACTTTCCTCAAATTAGGAGCATTTTTCTGTCATCAAAACATGGAAAATTATGCCACAGTTTTTAGCTTGCAACACTTTTTAGCCATTTTTCCAAATTCTTTATACTTGGGCGTTGAGAAAGACTGCTTTCCCTGGCAGATAGAGCGATGAATCTTTTGTGTCATTTTTTTTCTTGTTCCACAGGAACATTGGAAATTTGAGTTTCATTATGAACCCAAACGCATCGTAATAAAAGTTTCTGGTCTTGATTAAAAAACCGCGGGAGGTATATGTACACTAGGATGATCCAAAAATGCATCAGAAAATTTTTTTTCGAATTCTCATGTGAACAAGGGGCTGTCCATATATTGACAGCCGCCAAATAATGAATAAACATCAGAGAGAATCATATTTTGAATTTGTATTTTCTACTATAATTATGGATTTTCAACGCAAAAATTGAATTTTTAAGAAAGCAGTTTAACTTTCAACCAAAGAGTTGAATTTTCGACCTAAAAATATAAATTTTTAATCAAAATGGTTGATATTTCAAGAAATAAAAGATGTATTTTGAATAAAAATCAATCTAATTGAATTTCATTGAAATTCCATTCAGTGCAAAGATAACCATTTTAGAAAAAACCACAACTTTATAGCACTTATCTAAGAGAACATGGTTATGAACAATGATGAATTGTTTAAATAAGCATGTTTGTTAACTCACATTAATTATTACCTCACTGAGTGAACAGTGGATAAAAAGCTTAAGAGTTTGAAAAAAACCGCAACCTTTTAGCACTAATCCAAGAGAAGATAGCCATAAACATTAATAATTTGTTTGAACAATTCTTTTTGTTAAATTAAATAGATATTAACTCAACCCAAGTGAAAAGTGGGGAAATAGTTCAAAATTTCAGAAAAAAACGCCAAATTCTATCATTAGGAAAAGGAAATATTATTATCAATGATAATAAATTGTTCAAACAATTATTTTTACATTCTCATTCTGTATGAGAAGGTATTGGTTTTATGCGAAAATTGACATTCACGGATTTAATGAGATCTCCATGTTTTGAGACCCCCTGAGTCAGAAAAAATGATTTTTACGAGGGTGCCTGTCTGTCTCTCTGTAGCATGTAGTCTGTAATTTGTAATCTGTATACTCGATAACTTTCGAAAGAATGATCATATTGGATTGTGCTTTGGCACACTTTTTCAAAACCGGAAGAGAAAGGACGAGTTCGTTACAAGCTATTTTGGATGAAAAATCAAACATTCTTTTGGCCTTTTTTTCCGGAAATCGAAAATTGTAAGCACAATTTCTCGTAGCACTTAAAAAGTGGAACAGTTTATCCCAATCATTTTTCCCGATAAAAACAAAATTTTCAGAGTTAAGGCATTTTCAGAATTCATCAATATAAAAGAAAATGAGAATTTTTAGTCAAGTAACGCAAGATTGAAAAAAAAGTCAGAGAGAAAAAATGTTTCCATTCGGGAGCCCTACGAGATTGTGAATACAACCTTTTGAATTTTCTTGGGAAAACGAAAATTGTAAATCTTATCGCACGAAAAATAATGGAAAATAAGGTACGAGGTATATAAATTAATATTATATACATGTGATGCATCAAAGTAAGAGGTAATATAGAAAAGTTAGCGTTTCGGACAGATTTTGATCGAGTGCGCAGCACGAGCTACCCGATGCGAATGTATTCGTTAAAACCGGAGAAGCTTTAACAAAATAGAATTCACAACCATCAAATACAGCAGCCTATATTCTTCTTTTTATTTTTTGTTTTAATCGTGAAAACGCTTTTCAAACAATAAAAAATTCAATTTGCTATCCAAACTATGCGGAATGTTAATATCAGTGGCGAGTATTGCAATGAGAATGTATTCCTTAAGGCCAGTAGAGCCCTAAGTAAACCTAATATAAAAAAAATTTCATCAAAAATGGAGAAAAAATTTAATAATCTTCATGTAGAAGTAGAGGTTTTCAGCAGTTTTGCAATGTTTGCAACTCTGAGTATGCATTACACTGTAAACTGAAGCAAGCACGTATGAAGTCAAGCGCGAAGCGCGAAGTTAGAATGACGCGCGCCCTAAGCGCGTTCAAACTTGCGAGCGAAGCGAGCCGCGTGTATAGCGCCATGAGAATGTGCCCGCGCAGCGGGCAGATTTTTTAATATTGAAAATGCCACAACTCTGACAATTTTGTTTCTAACGAAAAAAATTACTCGGATAAATTGTTCCACTTTTTACGTACTGCAAGAAGTCATACTCACAATTTTTGAGTCTTGGAAAACAAAATCCAAAAAAATTTCCAAAATGCTCCCCCCCCCTTCAATTTTCAGTCCAAAGTAAATGGTCAACGAACTCGACTTGTCTTTTCGGTCCCTCAAAATGTGTGCCATAGCACGATCGAATATGATTATTCATTCGAAAGTTATCGAGTTCGCAGATTATTTTTCATTATTTTTGTGCGATCAAAATTAGAATTTTCGATTTTTTGAGAAAATTCAAAAGGCTGTATCAACGATCTTGTACGGCTCCCTAGAAGAAACCTTCATTTCCTTCTGACTTTTTTTTCCAATCTTGCGTTATTTGGCTAAAAATTCTCATTTTCTTTCATATTTTTGAATCTGGAAAATACTGCAACTCCGACAATTTAGTTTTGATAGAAAAGAATGATGAGGATAAATTGTTTCACTTCTCAAGCGCTACAAAAAATTGTACTTACAATTTATGATTTTTGGAAAAAAAAGTCTAAGAATTTTTTCAAAATGCTCCCCCTTTTTTATTTTCAGTCCAAAATAGCTGGGTAACGAACATGACCTGTCTTTTTGATCCCTTAGAATGTGGGCTAAAGGGAAATTCAATCCGACTAGTCTTTCAAAAGTTATGGAGTATACAGACGACGACAACAGACAGACAGACACCAACGTAAAAACTACTTTTTCGGAATCAGGAGGTCTGAAAACGTGGAAATTTCATAAATTCCGCGAAAAGCGATTTTCACATAAAACCAATACCTTCTTATTATGATGAGAATGTAATTGGATTCAATGAATTATTATCTGATTCATTTATAATAACACTGTTAACAATAATCAGGTAGTGGTTGACCCTAGTAGGACGATTATAATTCTTTTCTATGGTCATTTTTTGCAAAACATATGAAGACATTAAAAAGACTGTAAGATAAAACTGTTTTTAGCAGAGATAAAATCATGAAACTAGGTGAAGACTGTATGGAAATCTTTGTGAAAACAAATAATGTTTAACGCTTTGCATGTGTTTGTAAAAAATGTTACATACGTCAAACAAAAAGACCCCTTCATATTAGAAGAGATAAACACGTTGATTACGTTTATTTGAACTGTTTTGACTTCCTTAGTGACTTCGGGCTTCATTTTCCCTTTCCATAATTTGAAAAAATGTCCCATTCCATCATCGACTTTTTATTAATACCTGAACTCCACGATCTCTTACAACCAAGAAACACTAAAATATTTAGTCCAAAAGTCAAGGATATTTTCATCCTTTTATTATACTCAAATATGGTCCTGCCTCAAATTGGAAATATCGGAGGTTTTATTAGAAAGCTTTTCCATTAATGACTCACTTACACATTGCTTAATTTTCTATCATTTTGAAATATTCCGCAATAGACACCTTTGATAAAGAGAATATTGAATTCTCAGAACGTTGCCACAATGGTTCCAAATCCCAAAAAGCTGGCCGAATATCAGAATCTCGATAATTCACTTCGTTCAAGTACCCATACATGGTTTTTGGGGTCGCTGATTTAGAAAATAAAGTCGAAAATGCAAAATTCAAAATAGCGGATATTTCCCGAAATTTTCCATTCATTTACTTGAAAATGAGTAGTAAGGGGTTTTTGGGATCGCTGATTTCGTAAATCAAGACAAAAATCCAAAATTCGAAATGGCGGACCCAAAATGGCGAACGTTTGTTTACAAAACACCTCTCCTCAAAATGAGGCAGCTCGGGGCAGCAAGTGAAAACGGATTCAGAAAGTAGACCCTTTCCGCAATTGAAACAACAAATCTCGACACTGAAACTCGCAGGAACAAAAAGAATCCTCTACGTGAACTTGTAAATCGGGTACAAAGAAGATACATTTTTCCCCTGCAATACATCGCACACATTGTAAACATGTTTGCGAATTATGCATATATCATTATTTATTCTTGATGTACGTACCTCACGATAATTTCCAATGTCGCACAAACTTCTTTCCTCGAAAACTCACAAAATGTGTCAAATTTTTATACAAATGTCCGCTATTTCGGGTCCTCCATTTCACATTTGGGCTTTTTCCTTTCATTTTCGAAATCATCTACCCCAAAAACCCCTTGATACTCATTTTAAAGTCTATGCAGGGCAAATTTTAGAAAAATGTTCACCATTTTGAATTTCGGATTTTTGACTTCATTTCCGAGATTAGCGACTCCAAAAACTCCTTAATACTTATTTTTAAGAATATGCATGGCAAATTTTAGAAAAATGTCCGCCATTTTGGGTCCGTCATTTTCAATTTCTGATTTCTGACTTCTTTTTCGAAATCAGCGACCCTGAAAACTCATATGGGTACTCAAACGAAGTGAAATATCGAGATTCTGATTTTTCGACATCTTTTTGGGATTTTGAACCACTGTGCTCTGGGAAAATTATACTTTTAAAATGAATTGTCAAATAAAGTTGAGGTTTTTAGCAATACCACCTGTTTTTGCTCCTACCTCCTTCATGAATGAGCTGCCGGATCGAAGAAGGGCACATAAAATCAAATATTGACTTGGTAGACGTCGGAGGACTCTAGATATCAAAATTGTAATTTTCCGTATGTATCTAAGTAACAACATTTTTAGATTTACTATATAGGAAACATGATTGTAACAGGTAAATAAAATTCTAAATGCCTACATAATAAATACCCTAAAGATAAATAAGGTCAACATGCTCGGAAAAAGGGGATGAATGATGATCCTTTAGAGCCTACGGAACTTTGGGTCCTAATTGGACTCCATGATGAAATATTATGCTTCGCCAGCAGCCAGGATCTGATCATAAAAATTTGTCTCGTGCATATCTTGGCTATGTCTTGACTAAAGCTTTAGCCAGTTCGAATCATTTTTACTTGGTTTTGCGCGTGTAATATCACTAGTCCCAGTATGAGGAACATATGGCTCAATATCTGCAATTTGAGCTCAGCACTAAGATATTTACAGCTTTGCCTAACAGCATCTGTTGCGTCGTTTTCCTAACGACATCGTTATCTTCTATTGTTGCCCTGAAAGTTTCAAATTCATGCATTGAGTCCATAGATAATATTTACTTGTGGAGGTTACGAAAATTCAGAAACACATGGAAACGACGAATGAGGAAAGGTGGAAATGTCGGGTTGACTTGGAGGTGGCGAGGATTGAGGGTTGAGGTTTGAAACCTAGAGGGAGGGTGAAAAGCGATTACGGTTATATCTCGTGGGACACGTGGTGTGGGCGGCTCGTAACCGTTGTTGCTAATGGATCACATCTCTGAATTTCACTGGCATTATATCTCTTATGTGAGATTTGAAGCAAAGCCGCGTTCTCCAACGAGGATTGGAGGCTGAAAGCTAATCTCTACAACCGAGGTGATAACTCTTATGTCTTTCCTACTTGCCTTTGCTTCTTCTCCCTGTCTGCTTGGAACCCAAGGTGTCATAACTTGTATGTAAGCAACCCTTTCAAACCTATGAATGTCTGTCACTACGACCTAAAAGTTAATAATCATAGTTACTACTTCGACCCACAAATAAGTAACAACAGTGGTCATTTCAACCTGAAAACTGGGAACATAAATTTGTTCTTGCGACTTCAAAGCTGGCAATACCAGCCCTCATTTTGACCTACCAGCTGGAAATGAAAGCCGTCACTTTGACCTACGGAGCTCAAAGTAACACAGCCTGCATGGAAGCAACTCTTTTGAACTCAAAAATATCTGTCACCATGACCTTAAAGTTTATAATGACATCCGTAACTGAGACTTAGGAATAAGTATCAACACTGGTCACTTTGACCTAAGAACTGGATTCAAAAATTCATCAATGTGACTTGAAAGCTGATAATTGCAGTCTTTACTTTAAACCACAAGCTGGCAAGGAAAGTTATCCTTTCTACCTACGGAGTATAAAGCATAAAAACTTGTACGGGAGCAACTCTTTCAAATTGAATATCATCGGTCACTACGACATCAAAATTTGTTATGAGAGGCGCCACTTCGAACCACAAATTAGTATCATTAGTAGTCACATTGATCTAAAAACTGGTATAGTAAAAATTCTTTCTTGCTATTTTAGAGATGACAATGGCAGTCTCCACCTTGACCTACCAGCTGGTAATGAGAGTTTTTACTGTGACTGCGGAGTTGGCATTAACAGTTACTTGGACTTACCAATTAGCCGATGAATTTGTGACTTCGAACTACAGCTTGCTGGTCGAAGTGACGAGTTTCATTAAAACTCGTCACTTCGACCAACAAGCTGGTGATGAAATTCGTCACTTCGATTTATAGGCTGATTTTGACAGTCATCACCGTAAACCCCAAGCTACTTTGACTTACCATCTGAGAATGAATGTTTTCACATCGACCTACAATATGGTAATGAAATTCGTTACCATGCACTAGAAGCTGGTAGTGCTCGTCGATTCTTCAACCTACAAGGTGGTCGTTAAATTCGTCGATCTACAAGCTGGAATTGACAATCGTAACTTCAACCCGGAACTTGTGATGGAATTCGTCCTTTCAACCTACAGTATGGCAATAGAAGTTGTCACTCCAACCTACAAGCTGATAATTTCAGAACTTGCTTTGACCTAGCAGCTGCGAATGGAGGGTTCCACTTTGACCTACAATATAATAATGAAATTCGTTACTTTGTCCTACAAGCTGGTAATGACAGTCGTCATTTTAAGTAGCTGATAATCTGAGTTGTTACTTTGACCAATGATGTAAGCGTAAAGTTTGTAAACTTGACTCACAGGTAATGGGAGTTGTCCTATCTTCCTTCAAGATGTTAATGAAAGTTGTCACTTTGACATAAAGGCTGGCAGCGTCAGTCGTCACTTCTATCTACTAGCTGGAATTAAGGGTTATCACTTAGGCCTATTAGCTGGTAATAGAAGTTATCACTTTGACCTACATGCTGATAATATGAATCACCATTTCGATATGAAAGGCAGAAATAAAAGTTATCACATCGACCTAAAAGCAGATGATATAAGTCATTGCTCAGGCCCTAAAAATATTAATAGAAGTCGTCCTTCTAACTTACGATAGGGTAATGAAAGTTGTCACTATGACCAACAAGCTGATGATAAAAGTTGTCTTTCTGAATCACAATATGGTGCTGTAAGCCGTTACTTTAACCTACAAGCTGGTAGCAACAGACGTCACTTCGATATTCTAGCTCTCAATTGAAGTTTCTAATTCAACCTACCAGCTTAAATTAAAGGCCGTACTCAGTCCTACCAGCTGGTGATAAAAGTTATCATTTTGACTCAGGAGCTAGTAATAATAGTTGTCATATCACCCGACAAGCTGATAGCGACAGTTCTCACTTTGATCTGCCAGCTCAAATTGAAGGTTATCATCTAAACCTATCATCCTAAAATAAATATTGTTTTTGAGAACTGCCTGTTGTGAATGAAAGCTGTCACTTTGATCAAAGATATATTGGCTTTGACTATCAAGCTGACAAAACTCGTCATCCCTTTGACCTACAATGTGATCAAGAAAGTCATCACATCAACCTGCAAGCTAATAATATAAGTTGTCATTTCATTCTACAAACTGCTGATAAAAGATATCCTTCTAACCTACGATACAGTGATGGAAGTTGTGAGTGTGACCCACAAGCTGATAGCGACAGTTGTCACTTTGATCTACCAGCTGAAATTAAAATACATATTTGAGACCAATCTGCGCAATTGGAGGTTGTAATTCAGACCTACCAGCTGAAAGTAAATGCTGTCATTTGCACCTTCAAGCTGCTGATGAAAGTTGTCTTTCCAACTCCCAACCTGGTGATTAAAAACTGTTACTTTACCCCACAAGAAAGTAGCGACAGTCCTCACTTTGATCTTACAGCTAGAATTGAAGGTTGTCGCCTAGACTTCCCCCATAAAATTGAGGGTTCTTTTCAGATCTTCTAGCTGGATATAAGGGTGGTCACTTTGTCCTCATTGATGTGGAAAATAATCATCCCTCTTACCTATAAGGTGGTCATAAAATTCATCACTTCAACCTGCAAGCTGATGATATAAGTTGTTATTCCATCCTACAAACTATTGATGAAAGCTGTCCTTCCAACCCACAATCAAGTAATGAAAGTTGCCACTCTGACCCACAAGCTGATAGTGACAGTCGTCATCTTGCTCTACCGTCTGGAATTGAAAGATGTCACTCATACCTTTTAGCTGAAATTGAAGTTCGTCACTCAGGTCTACCAGCTGGCACGAAATGTTGTCATGACCTGCAATCTGCTAAAGAAAGTTGTCCTTCGAACCTTCGATATGATAATGAAAGTTGTTACTTTAACCGTCAAGCCAGTAGTACTAGTCGTCACTTTGATCTACCATCTGGAACTAAAGGTTGTTATTAGGATCTATCAGCTGGAATCAAAGTTTGTCACTCAAACCTACTAGCTGGTGATGAAAGTCATCACTTTCATCTATAAGCTGATAATGAAATTCGTCCCTCAGATCTACAAGGGAATTATAAAAGTTAGAATGATTGGAAGAAAGAATTAGACAACAAAAATGTAGAGGGTGCTTGGATGATAATGCGGAATGGAATATTTGAG
>WSXT02084023.1:0-11919 GCA_011762715.2 Neuroterus valhalla
CGAGACTGTTCTTTCCGATATTTTTCCGATACGATACCAAACCGAGCGATACCAATCCGAGACTGGAAGGTGAGTATTGTATCGGTATCGTCTCAGTATCGGAAAATATCGCTCGGCGGCATCACTAAAAACAAGATAGGAAAGTGAGAAAGACACTAATGAACACTTATGTTTGTGCTAAATGATTTTTCATTCATAAGTAAAAGTGATTCTGAAGCTTTCCGAATTGTTCCAAAATCTACTTCCGAAAAAGTCCTCGATTTTGTTTAATCCGAATCGGATCAATCACCCGACTCACAGAAAAAACAAAGTGTGAATCAAATACCTATTTCAAGGTAGCATTTACCTGCAACAGAATTTACCCTCGTTAGTGTGAATGCTACGCAGTGAACAAAAGGAATGTTTGTCACTGATGTAGAGTAGCGAAATTTAAAACAAAACAAACACACAGAGATTTTTTGAACCGCACTACCAAGGTAAAGTAAACACCTGTCGAACTCTACCTGCAACACAATTTATACCTTCGTTTATTCTGTGTTTCGATCAAATTATTAATATAAAATAAATAAATAATTTCGAAAAATTGAATTTACGGAATTACTTGCTCATTTAGCCTTAGATTTGGTGAGTTGAAATTTTGATCTTTAGACCATTATAAACTGTACGAATATGAAATTTCGCTACACAGCAGAACAGGAATTGAGCTTGAGTAATCAGAAATTGGAACCAAGACTTTATTGTTGAATGGTTTCTTCCTTTCAACCACAATTCAGGGTGGCCACTGGAACTTCAAACAAAATATAGAGTTTGAAAAAAATTGAACATTTTAAAATTCTAAGATAAAAAATTATTATGATACTTTATTTAAATTATGTTAAATGTGATTCCAGACTTCAAAGCCAACAATGCTTTTAAATCAGGGAAAACGAGATAATTTGGAAAAACAGAGGAATTAAAGGGAAAATAAATTCTTTTGAATAAATAACATTACTGTGGGTACCACATTTTCCAAGATCCCACACTGAAATATAGATATACCACATTTCGAACAAAATGATGAGTTCGAAACAAAAAAGTTTATATTCAACCACGAAAGATAAATTATAAACAACATAGATGATTTTCAACAACAACGAGATTCATTTTTAACCAACGAAGATGAAAATTCAACCAAATAATCAATTTCCAAACAAAATAGATTCAACTTTGAAAATGTGAATATGTGATGAGTACATCAATTTAGAATAATAGTAAGATAGATTTAGAATAGGAATTAAGAATGAGATTCAGACTAGAAAATTTGTAAAATTCTTGTAAAGGTAGCCCTAGAATTGGTCTTTGACTGTTGGGCTTAAGATGCTCAAGTAAATAAATGAATAAAAAAATAAAATAAACTTTAATGAAACAAAATTGTATTTTCAACCAATTAGTTACACATTTAGGAAGGTAAGTTACATCTCTTAGAAGACATGTGAATTTTCAAGCAAGAAAGTTAAATTTTCAATGAAACAGAATATTTGAACAAAATTTATTAATTCTAGATGAAAAATATAATAGTAGATTTTTTAATTGAAAAGTAGCAACTTTTAACCAGAAAAGACACATTTTCAACCAATAGATAAATTTTCAAGAGGAAAAACGATATCTTCTACCAGATAGTATAAGTTGTAACCAAAAAAGATCAATTTTGAACCAAAAATATGATGTCTTACCAAAACAATAATTAAAATATTAGGATTTAGAGGAATAAAAAAAACAATTAATTTTGAACCAAAAATTCCTTCCCTGCTAGAAGATCGATTTGTTAATCAAAAAGACGGATGTTCAGCAAAACAGTTGAATCTTCAACTAAACAAGGTGACTTTTCAACATAATAATCAATTTTAACCCAAAAATATAACTTTTCCACTAAAAGATGAATTCTCGATCATAAAGGACAGATTTTCTATGAGAGAATACGGAGATCACGAAAAAAAAATTTTAACCGAAAAAGGTAACTCAACAACCGAAAATATAAATTTTTAAATTTAGACTATTCAGTGAAGAATTACTATTAAATATAAAAAAATAACTTTCAACCAAAAAATAAGACTTTTCTATTGTAAGATGAATTTTCGATCTAAAAGGACTGATTTTTTACCTGAAAAGGCAAATCTTACATCAAAAAACCAATATTTCAATGAACAGTTAAATTTTTAGCCGAGAAAGATGAATGTTTAAACAAACAGTTGAATTTTTAACCAAAAAGATAACTCAACAAAATAATTACATTTTTAACGCAACAGTAGAATGATATTATTTACTGAAAAAGAATAAACTTTCAATCATAAAAAGAAAAATTTCAACCAAAAAATATGACTTTGACTGCAAGATAAATTTTCAACCTAAAAGGACAGATTTTCTATCACAAATGACAAAAATCCAACAAAGCAGTTGAATTTCTAACAAAAAAGTATGACTTTTCTACAAAAAGGTGAATTTTAAACCCAAAAGAGATGAATTGTGGATAAAAATATAATAATAGACTTTTTAATTAAAAGAATCATAGACATAACTGTTGAATTTTCGACCCTAAAAGATGAGGTTCAACAAAATGGTTCGAGTTTGTACCAAATACATAGTAGAATTTTCGACCAAAAAAGGTTCAATTTTGAACTTTTATTCGGAAATCATACTTTAGTCTGTGCTTTATTGGGAACATTTATACTTTTAACTTTATAAATTTAAGATATGAAAAAATTAAATGTTTGGCATGCCAATTAATAATCAATTCTTCTAATTGAATTTCTCAAATTGATATATTTAATATCTGAAAAGGAAGTCGATGTTCTTAAATATATGAAGAGCGTTATTATTTCAACGATCCGTCATTTATTCTTGGAAATGATAGTATAAAAGCAAATGCAACAATATCCCTCGCAATATCTGAATACAGCTACCCGGGATCTACAAGGCCTCAGGTCCAAAACAATTTTAAAAGCATTTCTTTCAGAAGATTATTCTTATCTCTCTTTCTGGAAAATCCATCGATACCAGTTCTGAATTCCTGAAAATAATTGTACAAGAGGAACAATAATTTTCGAAAGAAACAATAACCTAAAATTTCGAATAGAAAATATTAACAAATTCCTGGTTTTTGACAAAATTTCCGTCTGTTTTCCTGCATTGTTGAAATTCCAGACTGATTCCCGGTTTTCCCTGGTACCACACAGACAATTAAAAAAGAATCAATATCGAAAAAAAATAAGAAGCGTTTACAATATTCTTCATCTGGAAGAGAATGCGACAATACCTAAATACAGCTACCCGGAAGCTACAAGGCTTTAAAGTCAGAGACAATCTTGAAAGCCTTTCTTTCAAAAGATTATACTAATCTCGGTTTCCTAACCTATACAATACGCTTGAATGTAAAACACGTGAAAGTGAGTAGTGATATCTCTCTGAGGGTGTTTCACTCGTTCCCGCCGGTTGCGTACCGATAAGATAATGTTCTTATACATTATGAGTATTTCTCGTCGAAAGCACTCAAGACATTTCAGAGATATAGGTTAAGTCGCCCAGGCTTCTCTTTCCTTTTTTTCTCAAATTTTTTTCGTCGAGACTACTGGATAACATTTACATTCGGCTGCGGCATGTTAAATGCTTCGTCTGGACATGATAGAGATTAAGAATCTTTCAAGAAGCTGGAAGATAAATGGAATGACATGAGTCATGGAAGATAAGAGAATACTGAATGATTATTTGTTGTTAGGTAAAATAGAGAAGGACAAACAGCTGAATTTTCAACCAAAAAAGATTAATTCTAAGCCAGAAAAGAAGACTCTTCAACGAATTAATTAAATTATTAAAACAAACCATTGGAATTTCCAACCAAAAAATATCAATTTTATCCCAAAACTTTCCGAATAGACTTTCCACACTTTTAGGAATGTTTGCAACTTCATTATACATGGGTATATTAAATTTTCCATATTTTCACGAAATTTATTGAATTTCGTAATTTTAATATACTTACGTATACTAAATTTTGTTCATGAATGAATATGCATACTAAATTTGTAAGTGCGGAGAATGTTTTTTTCCGTATATGAATTTTATAGTTTCCGTATACTCAAATTCGAATACGTGTTTACCATATTCAGCTGCGCAAGCGCATTTGTATTTACGCGGGTCACGCAACCTCTGGCGCAACCTGACCGTTGGCGAGCCGTTGATTTGTATCTTGAAGAAAGAAGAAATTGATTCTTGTGTTGTGATGTGATAAAATAAAAGTTTCATGCGATATTGAACATTGACGCTGAAGTTAAACATTTTTGTAAACACCTTTTTCTGTCTTGAATGTGTGTGATAATTGCTGATATTGATAATTGCTTCAGTAATCGAGCAATGGCTAAAATAAGACGTCATCATTTCATTGACACATTTTCGATTTTAAGGTTATCTGTGGTTTCTCAGAAGCTGGCTTTCAAGAATAATATACACAGAATCCGAAATTTAATCCAACCCCAAAATGAATCATCGAATCCAGAACGAATTACTTAATCCAGTACGAAAACGAGCCTCCAATTCTGGTAAAAAATAATCTATTGCAATTCTGAAGGCAAACATCGTATAACAATTTTCAACGAAAAAATATTGAACTACAATTCATCCATTCTACTGAGGATTCGTCTTTTTTGGTTGAATTCAGTTTTTTCTTATTTCAAACAAAAATCTTCTTGGGGTATAATATCAACTATTATCTGTTTCGTTCCGAATCCATCTTTTTCTCTACAGTTGAACAACTTTTTCAAAAATTCTTCCTTTTTTGGAAGAAGATTTATTATTTTAGTTGGAAATTCATATTTCCAACATATTTTTTAACTCAAAATATAAATATTCTATTTTTGAGTTTGAAACTGGTACTTTTATTCCAAAATCGATCTTTTCTAATTGGAAAATATTCTGCTTTGGCTGAAGAGTCAACTATTTTGTTCAAAATTCGTCTTCTTTGGTTGGATTAAATTTTTTTTTTATTTACAATAAGAATCTTGTTCAAGATAAATATAAACTTTTACCTTTCTCGTCATAAATTCGTCCTTTTCTAGTTGAAGTTGAACTACTTTTTTAATCCACTTAAATTTTTGAATCCACTTTTTCAAAAATTCAGCTTCTTAGTTGAAAGCTTATTTTCTTTGTTAAAATGAAATTTTTTTGAATTCAAAATTGATCTCTGTGGTCGAGAATTCAGCTATTCTATTTACAGAAAATTATCTATCTTCGTTAAAAATCATCTTTGAGGTTATATTCTCAAGTCTTTTTTTGAAAATTAAATTGTTTAAGATTCGTCATTTGAGATGAAAATTCCTCTCTTCGACTGAAAATTTATCAACATATTTGATAAAAATCAATGCTTTTACTGAGAATCAATTTTTTGAACTAAGAATATAAATCTTCTATTTCTGGTTGAAGTTAAACTTCTTTTTCACATCACTTCAGTTTCAATCACATTTGATTTTTACATCCATTTTTGAAAAACTTCAGCTACTTGATTGAAAGCTCATCTATTTTGTTAGAAATTACTTTCCTATTTCCAAAATTCATCTCTCTGGTAGGAAATTTAACTATTTTGTACAGGTTTTTTTTTTAATTCAATGATTTGGTAGAAAAATCGATTATTATCTAGTTTGAAATTAACTTTGTTGTTAAAGATTCCGCAATTTGTTGGAAATTCAAGCATTTGGTCAAAATTCATAATGTTTCTATGAAAATTAAACTATTCCGTGGGTTTTTAGTTAAGAGTTGAACTACTTTGTTGAAAATTCGTTTTTCTTTTGTCTGAAATTCATTTTTCATCTCAAATGTTCACTTCCCATATTAAGTTGATATAATTATATGCATACATGTTTATATTTCGTTGCAGATTAGACAGATTTGACGTTCAGGTGAAAAATCTAATGTCCGCTTTGCAGAAAGTCGGAGCCACCTTAAAAGGATTATTATTTGTTTTTCACAATAAATGATACTTGTATGAAAATTTAAGAGTAATTTTTCAAATTCTATGTTATTCAAATTATTTGAAAAAATATAATTTAAATATCATAACATGGAAAACAACAAATCAAATTTTTCATTCATATTCATTGTTTTCCTCATACTCAGGGTAAAAACTTTTTGTATACATTTTTTCCGAAAAGATGAAAAAAATTTCATTCTTTCTCTACCATTAGTATACATATTATGAAATTAACATACACGTAGAGTAATTTTTTGTACGCTGATATGCTAAATTTGATTTCATGTTGTGCATTCTTGCTTCCATTGCATGTATACTAAATAAAGTGCACATTTTTTCAACAGTGTATTCAAAAAGACATATGTTGAACAAAACAGCTGAATCTAAAAAAAAAATTAATTCTCAGTGTCGCGACTACTGGGTAACATTTAAATTCGGCTGCGCAACGTTGAAATGCCTCAACTGGACAAAATAGAGATTGGGAATCTTTTAAGAAGCTGGGATATAAATGGAATGACATGAGTCATGCAAGATAAGAGAACGCCCAATGATTATTTGTTGTTGTGTAAAATGCGCAAAATCGTGTAATGCAGATGTATACATTGACCGGTTGAAGTCCAGAGTGTGAAATTGAAAACACTCGAACAATATGAAGATACCAGAAGGAACATCATCGTAATGTAACCGGTTCTAAGTAGGCTCTCGTGCTGGAAATAAGGACCTTGTTTTTGAAATTTCAGTAATGGAAAAACTTGTTTTCAAGTTATTCCACGATACAAAGTATCCATATCTTATTTATTTTATTATTTCGAGTCTCAGAAATGAAATAAGTTTTTAATTATAATCATGAAAATGTAAGAGATCTGGAATTTGGATAAAGCGAAGAATTCAAACATCAGGCCGTTATCTGAAAAAATTTTCGATGTTTGGTTTTAGATAATTCAGTGATTACTTCTAAATCTTAATGCTTCATAATATCAATTCTCGATTTTCTTCGATAATTCATAATATAGACAAACCTAAATATATTGTTTATTGTCAATATTTTGAACGAGACATTATTTCGATAAAAATCGAGACTAATATTCCAAATTATTTAATTTTGAACATTTCCGATATCATTGAATATTGAATATGTAAATTTTTCCCAGATGATAGAATTTCTGAGTCTTGAGACCTTCTCCAAATTTTCGATATTATTTATTTCAATGGTATTTTTGACGGCACTATTATTCCTACACAAGAAATAAATAACTTCAAAAGAGTGGAGAATGCCTCAATGAACTTGTTAATTTAATGTTTAGTACTGAAGTCATTTAATTATGACAATTTCAAAATATTCGAAAGTTCTTGTTGGAAATATTCTCAACTTGAAAATGTTTAGTTATTTTTTTAAGCTTACCAGGTCAACTTTCGAAGAACTTACAGGACAAATTTTTCAAAAATCCATTTCAAAACTTAAATTTGAATCAATTTGAAAGCATTGTTTTGTTGGCAATACTGTAACTCAAATATGAATGAACTGGATATTTATTGTTAATTGAAAAAAAGTTTTTGACTATACTGAAGAATATTAACTTCCTACCGAAAGATTTGAATTTTCAACTAGAAAGATGATTTTCCGAACAAAAATATACATTTCTTGACAAAAATGGAATAGTTACATTTTTAGAGAAAAAAAAAAATCTTCTGAAAAGTACAAATTATCAATCGAATGAAGTTTATTTCTCCATCGAAAGTGAAAAAGAGAGATTAATTTTTCACCAAAAAGGACGAATCATCAACAAAAAACACAAATTTTCAATTAAAAGAATCAATTTTCAGATAAATTATCGTTTTTAACCAAATATATAGGGATTTATCATAAAAATGGACAAGTTAGATTTGCTTCCGAAGGGAATCAACTTTCAACCAAAATTGAATTTTTGACAAAAAATATAATTTTTTTACAAAATAGTTGGATTTCCAACCAAATACTAGAACCTTTAATGAACGCAATTATTAAAAATGTACATTTCTATTTTTCGTTGATAATAATACCATTGGGTTGAAAATTAGACTATTTGGTTAAAGATTTTCCTATTTTGTTGATCATTTTTTTTTCTTTAGTTGGAGATCCATCCTGTCTGTGGAGAAAAAATTTCCAGTATGAAATCATATTTTCGGTTAAAATTCAACTTTTCTACTTCAAATTTGTCATTTTATATTGCAATTTCAATCATTCAAGGGAAATTCGAACTGTCTTGTAGATAATACAGCTAGAAAAAAAATCGACTTTTGGGGTCGGAGGTCATATCATGTTCACTATATATTTTTTGGGTCGCTGAAACGGAATCCGAAGTCCATTTTACCCCCATCACGTCAGGTCTTCGACATAACCTCAAAAAGTCTTCAGAGACATCCCAAAAAGTTATGCTGGGGTTGCCAGACCATGTGTAATTGTGTATCATATATTTTTTGGGTCGCTGAAACCGAACTCGAATTCATTCCGCCCCATCACGTCAGGTTTCGACATAATCTCATTTATGGGTGCCTGTGGAGGCTTTTTGTCGTTATGTCGAAAACCTGACGTGATGGGGTAAAATGGACTTTGGATTCAGTTTCAGCGACCCAAAAACATATAAGATGGTCCAGCACTCAGACCAGCAGTACTTTTCATTTAAGGATGTCTCGATTGACTTTTTGAGACATCTTTTTCGAAGTTCCAGGACCTTTACAGATTTCCCAAATTGTTTCGGAAGATTATAGAGCTTTTCCATCTTGTTTTAAAAACATCCATAACTCTTCTAGGTTTTCCAGGTTCTATAGCAATTCTAATTGAGAATAAAAAAACAAGAATTTCTTTGAAATCCTCAAACGGATAAGCGTGAAATGGACAAAAACGTAAAAATATAAGTCAATACTGAGTACATGCTATTGAGAAAACGGTTGCGTGAGGAAGACTGCCTTTAAAAGTTGATTTTGTTTACTCGATTTTACCACAATACCACATAAGGGAAAGGGATCAGTTTTCAACGGCATGGCATGGCGCGGCGACGACACGTCTTGTAGTTCCGCTCGCGTTCCTTTCGCGACAATTCGCACCCGCCCTAGATTGCTCGCACGAAGCCGAAGAGTATAAATTCTACATACATCTGCTGTTACAAAGTCATAAAGTCACAGAGTGAAATCAAGAAAAGAATTGAGCGTGTGCGCACACATCCAAACATGCCTTTACGGTCGCTGACCGTGGCGCGAGAACGTATATAATCACTCCATTCTACTCCCTATCCATTCAGCGAGCATAATGTTCAACGATCGGTGCACCCAAAGTGCTTTTTCGCTATTATTTCTCTTTATAAAGTATATTCTTCGAGTTCTGCAAATCACTTGCAATCAAAACGGATCCAGTTTCCGGATTTAATCATTTTATATTGCAATGAGAGACGTTGCCATTTCAGCGTTGCTACAAAATCTGGGAAAGACATGGAATTTTGAAAAAAGGCTGGAAACTGTAATGGATATTTCTTTTCGAAGCTCTAATAATTATTCAAGGGCTTTCCCCTTTTTTTTAAATTCCTCCGGATTGAATCATATTATATTGTAATAAGAGACGTTGCAACTTTCAGCGTTGCAACAAAATCTGGAAAAACTGGAAAACCCCTGGAATTTAAAAAAAAAAAGCGTAAAAATTGTTATTCATATTCCTTTTCGAGGTTATAGTAATTACTCATGATATTTTCTTTTTATTCTTCCATTTCTCCGAATTTAATCGTTTTATTTTGTAATAAGAGACGCTGCAACTTTCAGCGTTGATACAAAATCTGAGAAACCTAGAAAAGCCGTGGTAAATTAAAAAAAAGCCTGGAAATTGTTATTGATATTTCTTTTCGAAGTTCTAATAATTATTCATCAACTTTTCTTTTTATTCCACCATTTTTCCGGATTTATTCATTTCATTTTGTAATAAGATACGTTGCAATTTTCAGCGTTGCTACAAAATCTGGGAAACCTACAAAAGTCCTGGAAATTCAAAAAAAGACTGGAATTTGTTATTGATATTTCTTTTCGAAGTTCTTATAATTATTCAAGAGCGTTTCTCTTTATTCTACCATTTCTCCGGATTTATTCATTTTCCATTGTAATAAGAGACGTTGCAACTTTCAGCGTTGCTACCAAATCTGGAAAAGCCCTGGAATTTTGAAAAAGCAAGGAAATGGTTATTATTGATATTTCTTTTCAAAGTTCTAATAATTATTCAAGAACTTTTATCTTTATTCTACCATTTTTTCGGATTTAATCATTTTATTTTGTAATAAGATACATTGAAATTTTCAGCGTTGCCACAAAATCTGAAAAACCTAGAAAAGCCCATGAATTTTCGAAAAAGCCTGGAAATTGTTATGGATATTTCTTCTCGAAGTCCTATTTATTATTCAAGAGTTTTTCTTTTTATTCTGCTATTTATCCGGATTGAATCATTTTATATTGTAATAAAAGACGTTGCAACTTTCAGCGTTGCTACAAAATCCGGAAAAACTGGAAAAACCCTGGAATTTTGAAAAAAGGCCTAGAAATTGTGATTGATATTTCTTTTCCAAGTTCTAATAAATATTCATGAACTTTTCTTTTTTTATTTTACATTTTCTCGGACTTGATCATTTAATATTGTAATAAGAGACGTCGCAATTTTCAGCGTAGCTGAAAAATCTGGAATTACTAGAAAAGTCCTGGAATTTTTGAATTTGATCGATTTTGGAAGTTGAAAACGACAGCCTTCTCCGGAAGATAGGGGGGTGAAACTTTTTTCGCAATTATTTTCCACCAAAATCTAAAAAATCTGGTTTAAGATTGTAAGTAAGAAGCTTCAAAAGCATTTTAGAATTTTTAATCGATTTTCCAACTGAGCAGTTGTTTGACCAATATTTGAATTTTTACCAAACAAAAATAAATTTTTGACCAATTGGTCAATTTTTTAAGAAGAAGATAGAACTTTGAACAAAAACACAGTTGTGTTTTGAACAAAAATGTTCAACCCAAAGAAGATTAATTAGCAATGGAAAATTTATTAGTTGACCTTAAACGCAAAAAAAATTGATTTCAAATGGAGAAAAAACCGTTCAACTTGACCAAAAAGAAGAATTTTCAAAAAAAGGATAAAATCCTCAACTAAAGAAGGCTGATTTTTAACCGAACAGCTGAAACAAAGAAATAATGCTCTGGGAAACATGAATTTCCACATAAATGATAGAATTCCAGGCACTAAGATGGTTAATTTTACACTGAACAGCCGAAGTTTTGAACCAGAAAAGTTAATTTTTCACAGAACAGCTGTGTTTTCACCCGCAAAATATCATTTTTAACCAAAAAGTTATTTTTCCACCTAAAAAAATTAAATGAAAACAAAATAGTCAACTTTCAAAACAACATTTAATTTTTGTGGGATTTTTAACCAGAACCAAAATTTTAATGATAGACTCATTAATCGATGAAGGAATAACTTTTGCGGAGAATAGTTTCAAAGGAAAATTATACTGTTCAGTTAAAAATTCAACTATTTTGTTAAAAAGGCATGTATTTCATAGAATTTTATTCTCAGATCCTCATTTTAGTTATCTTGATCAGTTATAACAGGAGACTCTGTTTAACATTTTTTGGAAACAAGAAATCTGCTGCAAAAGATGGGAATTTATTTAATCAAGAAATTTAAAAAAACTTTCCGTCAAAAAGGAACGCCTTCACTGCTCCGCTGGGATTTGAACCCAGGACCTTTCGTTATCCAGACGAATGCTCTCCCGAATGAGCTACGGAGCGGTACGTCGATCTTCTTCTTACAGAAAGAATACGCTTCCCAACTATGTATACAGAATTTTATTCCAAGATTCTCATTTTAATTATCTTGATCTATAACAGGACACTCTGTTTAACATCCGTAACAAAAGAAT
>WSXT02084056.1:0-11919 GCA_011762715.2 Neuroterus valhalla
CGCGCTGATACTTGCGAGCGAAGCGAGCTGCGCGCGAAGCGAGCTGCGCGCGAAGCGCGCGATGAGAATGTGCCCGCAAAGCGGGCAGATTTTTTACTTTGGAACAAGGAATTTTTTTGAAAGAATTTTAATTTTGAGATAAAACTAGGTATTCCGTGAGAATTGTGTAAGCTAGCCATTTTTTTTACTTCAGAACAAGGAATTTCTTAAAAGAATTTTAATTTTGAGATAAAACTAGGTATTCCGTAAGAATTGTGTAACCTAGCCTTTTTTTATTCGGAACAAGGAATTTTTTGAAACAACTTTAATTTTGAGACAAAACTAGGTATTCCGTAAAAAGTGTGTAACGTCGCCTTTTTTTACTTCGGAAAAAGGAATTTTTTGGAAGAATTTTATTTTGAGATAAAACTAGGTATTCCGTAAGAACTGTATAAGCTAGACATTTTTTCACTTCGGAACTAGGAATTTTTTGAAAGAATTTTAATTTTGAGATAAAACAAGGTATTCCGTAAGAATTGTGTAAACCAGACATTAGGACAAAGAGTTTTCGTAAAGAATAATCATTTTACTTCTATAGAGAACTTTGAACATTGAACTTGAAATTTAGAAAATAATTTAAATTCTCATTTAGAAGGAGAAAATGTTGAATAAATTCTCGTTCATATTCAGAAATGTAATTCTTTACCCAATTCTTTGTTCAAATCAGAATTGTAATTCTTATGACCAAAAATTACCTGATGTTCCAATAATTCTTTTCCGAAATTCCATGTTCTAATTCGAAAATCTCTTGATAGCTTTGGAAATCGTTTGAAATCATTCAAATCTTTTGAACTCTCTTAAAGTGACCAGGGAAAATTAACAATTGACCGAGAAATGACCGGGAAGTTCATATCATCTGCCACGTAGACACCCTGATTACTTTCTCCATTTCATTTCTGAAATTAGCAATTTTTAGTTATCAATCAAAAATGTTTAAATTGTGAGTTGTAAAATTTCAAATTTTTATATTAAGATCTATAGTTGGAACTCTTCAAGCCGATTGGCAGACACTTTTTTCAACAAAATTATCTTTCTCCCCAGTCTCCCATTTTTCGCTGGAATCGCAATTATAGATTTTCCGAACCAATAAAGTTGATTTTTGTCTCATCTGTTCACCAAATTACTTTTTCCATTCCATTTTCAAGATGGAAAACAACTTTTCTTCATTACTTTTCTTTCAATTCAAACTCTTATTCTTTTTCTTTCAGTTAAGCATTTTTCGCTAGAATTGCAATTTTAGTTTCCTCTGAGTCAATCGAATTTAAGACTCTTTTGTTAACCAATTACGTTTTTCACCTTACTTTTTAAATGAAAACCCATTTTCTTTTCTAGTAAGATACTCTCAAATGATGAGTGGAAGAATGAACAATTTTCTAAATTGAGAACTAGTTTAAAAAAATTAAAATAGGATAAAAGATTGAAATTTGAATCTACTTGCCCTCAACCATCAAAATATTCCTCCCGAATAAACAACTGCGTTTCGGAATTGAAATGAATATTTCCGATTATGAATTTAAATTGACAACAATATTTTCTTTTGTTACAGTAAATCTAGCGGATAGCGGAAAGAGAGTGGACATGACGCATTTTGACTTGCTCAAAGTTCTAGGCACAGGAGGTAAGAATGTATATCAATTGTATTTTTTAATCAAATTTCAAAACCTCAAAACTATTTTTCAACATTTTTTATATCAAATCTTTTTTTCCTACCTAATTTTTATTAATTTTTTTTAAGTTGTATTGCAAAAATTAATTTTTTACATTCAATCAGTTTTTCGTGTTAATATTGCATTATGAATATAAAATTTGTTCGAAAGTTTTCTTCGAAATCCCAAATATTTTAATCTTGTTGGAAAAATAATAATCGAGAACCCTCAAGTTTAAAGGACTGGAGTTTGACCAGAATCTCTGTTCATGATATGTTGACTTGCCCTTATCAAAAGTAAGCGTTTCTGAAGTAGGCATGAGATTTCGAATTTTATAATCAGTTTCAAGAGAAAGATTTGCTTGACTCATAGGATAATCTGTAAAAGGATATCAGTTGTAAGGAGAATGTCTCATTCTGCTAAAATCTTTTCGTCTAGTTCGTATAGAAGCTCTTCAAGAAAAGTAAAATACGATCGTATTGTGCATTTTTATCTGAAACAATCAAATAGGAATAAATACGTAAAAAAGAGAACAATAAAACGTTTTAAATAGGAGCACACTGCAACAATATTTAACTGCAGTCTTATCTGCTGATAAGCTGAAGTATAGCTTGAGAAAATATATAAGCATGTCAGTTGTAAAAATGTTTGGAGTGCAGTGTGCAGACTTGTATTTTATTGTTCTCTAACTCATCAAGTTAATTAATAAAAATGGTTAAAATATCCAAATTTTTGCTTTAAATTTGTTTTTGAACATTTGTATATCTACTATTACTGTTTTGTATTGTTTGAAGTTTTTTGAGAAAATTTTGCGTGAGACAGAAAAGGTAACACTTTTATAAACGAAATAGAAACGTCGAATATGTTTCTACTTTCACTTGCTCTCACACTGCTGAATTTCTTCCTCCAGACACGCGTGATAGTCCAGGTTGACGAAACTTGGAATTTAAATTGAGATTAAAATGTCATCCAACGAAGTTAAAATAATAGAGTCGAAATTTGATTGTAGAAAGTCGCTCGATTTGAAAAAAGTTTTAAATGTTGGCTATTTTTTTTTTCAACAATTATAATTAAAACAAAATTTTGTTTTTCAGCCTATGGAAAAGTATTTCTTGTTCGGAAGAGAACTGGGGCCGATACTGGGCGTCTGTACGCCATGAAAGTTTTGAAAAAAGCGTCTATCGTCCAAAAGAAAAAAACGACAGAGCACACAAAGACTGAGAGACAAGTTTTGGAAGCAGTACGAGATAGTCCCTTTTTGGTTACTCTACATTATGCCTTTCAAACGGACGCAAAACTGCATCTGATTTTAGGTGAGGATCTAAATTGGTATCAATCTGGATTAAAAAAATATGAAATATTCCTTTTATAAAAATATGATTGAATTTTTTGAAGATGTGTGATTTAAATCTTTCTTGCAGATTATGTCAGTGGTGGAGAATTATTCACGCATCTTTATCAACGGGAACATTTTACTGAAAGTGAGGTTCGAATATATATAGGAGAAATTATTTTAGCCCTCGAACATTTGCACAAGCTAGGAATCATCTATAGAGATATAAAATTAGAAAACATCCTTCTGGACCATGAAGGACACATTGTCCTGACGGATTTTGGACTCAGCAAAGAATTCTTGCCCCACGAGAGGGACAATAATGCGAGAGCTTATTCATTCTGCGGTACTATTGAGTACATGGCGCCAGAAGTTGTACGAGGAGGTTCTGCTGGGCATGATATTGTAAGCATTTAATGTTTTGAATAATCATTTACAGTTTTTATTCCAATTCAAAGTGAGCACTTACAATTCCAGGGTGGTGACTTGACTGGGAAACCGGGAAATGATCGAGAATTCAATTGAAAAACCGGGAACATACTTGACTCAACAGACTATAAAAAATTCTACCGAAAAAATACTAGAAATGACCGCTTTCTTTTAATGATTCAAAAATAGATCTTATCATTTGATTTAATGTTTTAATTTGATTCTTTAATTTTGATTTGATTCTTTAATCTGATTCTCAAAATATTTAAATATATACGTCATGAGAGGAAGAATTTGATTTTTTTCCCTTATAAGAAAAATGTTTTGCCAATTTGCTGCGCTGTGAGATTTTTTTATCTGACTCAAATTTGATAATCAAAATGATGATAGCCCAAACATACAGGAAGAATTAATATCTTAAGTTTTTTCAAAAAAATGTGTTTATCATGTTTTATTTGCCTTTCATTATATATCTGACTTGCGACAGGGAATTTTATAAAATAATTATAGTTTTTATTTTAGGGGAGGGAATTACAGTAAAGACGTATAATTCTAATTAGAACAGAGAATTTTTCTCATAGAACGGCAGCTGTTTAAACTAATTATAATTTGGATTCAGAAGAGAGTAATTTTGAAAGATCGTTCCTCAAATTAAAAATTTGTCACAATTTTAAAGTTCCCTCTTCTTAATTGCAAAGAAAAAAAACACTTTGTGAAAATCAATTAATCTTTTTTGGTGAAAATTCGAGTATTTAGTTGAACATCGATTTTTGAATTTGAAATTTGAATTTTTTTTCTGAGAAAGTATGTACTCCGTGGGAAATTTGACTTTTTTGTAGGAAATTCTACTTCATGGTCAAAATTTTATCTCTTTTCTTAAAATACACATATTCCCGTTGGAAATTCATCAATATATCTGCAAATTCATCAGTTTAGTCGAAAATCAATTTCTTCAACTGAAAATTTAACTGTTCGATTTTTAGTGGAAAATTGTTGTTTCTAGTTCAAAATTCGATAATTCGGTGAAAATTTGTCTATTTGAATTGAAAATTCAATTATTTCGTTGAAACTTGACACATTTTGTTGAAAAATAGTTTTTTTTTTGTAGAAAAATATTTTTTTTGGAGGTTGATATTCGTCTTCAAAAATTCTCCTTTACGGTTAACAATTCAAGTTATACATTTAAACATCTTTATCTCTTATGTTTGTTTAAAAATTATTTTTGATGCCAAAAATGTCACTATTCTATTTTTGTTTGGAAATTTTTATTTTTATAGTTCAAATCTCAACCATTTTGTTGGAAAAAATTGCATTTTTTGCGAGAAAATTAATTTTTTGTCAAAAATTGAACTATTCTTGTTAAATGTTCAGTTGAGAATTCGTCTTTCTGTTTTAAAATACAATTACTTCAGTAAAACGTCTACAATTTCATTTGATTCTTCATCATTATGTGTGAAAATGAAATAATTTGTTCGAAAGTTGGTTATTTTCGTATGTTGAAAGCGTTTGTTATGAGTAATTTTTTTTTATTGAGAATTTAACTTATTCCAATTGAAAATTCTGTAGTTGTAGTTAAAAATTCATTTGTTCATTTGAACATCCATCCTTTTCAATTTGAAATTTGAGTATTCAAATTTTTGTTGACAATTTATCTTTTTCAGTAAAAGTTTTGTTATCTGTTTGAAAACTGAACTCCTTTAGTTGAAGATTCTTTGTTTTTGTATAAAACTCCTGTGCTTGGTTTAAAATTTGTTTTTTTTTTTTAATTAAAAGTGTTACTGTTCCATTTTTGTTTAAAAATAATTATTTTTTGAGTTTGAAATTCGACTATTTTGTTAAAAATTGAAGTGCTCCATTGATTTTTTGGTTGCAAGTTTAGCTGTTCCAATTTTGGTAAAACACATGATATTTTTTTGTTGAAAATTTGAATATTCTTTTCAAAATTGATTTATTTTGCAATGTTTGATTCGTTGTGTCAAAGGATGTTTAGAATGAACGTCATGAATAAGAAAAAAGGTTGGGGTTTTGCGACAAATGTAAATATATTACTTCTAGTTGACCGGGAAAATTGGAAAACTTGACCGTGAAGAACCGGGAAATGACCAGGAATTTGAAATCGTCCGCCTAATCGTCACCCTGAATTTACATTATTACACTCTATAATTTTTGAAATTTACAGAATATAAAATTTCAAAAAATGAAAATATTAATGATTTTTTTCATTACAGGCAGTTGATTGGTGGAGCGTTGGTGTCCTGACCTACGAACTACTAACGGGCGCCTCACCTTTCACCGTTGAAGGTGAGAAGAATACCCAGCAAGAAATTTCAAGGCGAATTCTAAAAACCGAACCTCCAATCCCGAGTCACCTGAATTGCACAGTCCGGAACTTCATCACAAGACTTCTAGTAAAGGATCCTCGTCAGAGATTGGGAGGAGGACCACGAGACGCAAAAGAACTTAAGGAACATGCCTTCTTCAGGAAGGCACCACCACCTTTTAGCTGGGAATCTCTAGAAACCCGAACGATCACTCCACCTTTCGTGCCTCGAATTACTCATGAACTGGACACTAGTAATTTTTCTGACGAATTTACAAAGATGGTTGCGGCCGACAGTCCTGCGATTGTTCCTCCAAATTACGATAAAGTTTTCAGAGGTTACTCATATGTAGCACCTTCGGTTATCTTCAGCGACAATGTGATGAGTAATGACATTTTCAAAGAAGCTGTGAAAGGAACTCCAGAAAACCAACGACCAACACCTTCTGATATTTTAGCTGCGTGCTTCGAAGAATCTAGTTTCTTCCAAACATACGAATTGGATCCCACAGAAGAAGCTCTAGGGGATGGAAGTTTTTCTATTTGTCGGAGATGTCGACACAGGCAGACGAAACAGGAGTATGCCGTGAAAATAGTGAGTAGAAGAGTCTATTCGGAAAAGGAAGCATCGTTGCTGAGAACTTGTCAGGGACATCCGAATGTTGTGAAATTGATAGAAGTTCATCAGGATAGAGCTCACACCTATTTGGTAATGGAATTATTATCAGGTGGGGAGTTGTTAAGGAGAACAAGACCCTTTTCTGAACAACAAGCTGGTAAAGTAGCAAGACAATTAGCTTCCGCTGTGAGGTTTATGCATGCTAGAGGAGTTGTGCATCGAGATCTTAAACCAGAGAACTTGATCTTTGCTCACTTTGGTGATGATTCACCTATCAAAATCATAGATTTTGGACTGGCGCAGTTGAAACGAGGTTGTGAACCTCTACACACGCCTTGTTTTACTCTTCCTTACGCTGCGCCGGAAGTTCTTGCAAGACAGGGTTATGATGAAAGCTGTGATCTTTGGAGTTTGGGAGCAGTTCTTTACTCCATGTTGTCGGGGAAGCCTCCTTTTCCTCTGGGGTCTTCTGATCTCGCGTCCAGAACTAAATCTGGGGAAATCAACTTCGATGGAGTGGATCTCAGTCACGTCTCTTCTATAGGAAAACAAGTGATAAAAGGCCTCTTGACAACGGAACCAACCAAGAGATTAACTGCCACTGCTCTTGTCCTTCATCCTTGGTTAGTCGGAAACAACTCCAGTTTCGATGCTTCCAATTCAGAACCTTCATCTACAAACAGTTCTGTCGACAAACCAGAAGGATTTCGTCTCCGTGAAGTCGACGGTGCTAAACTCGCCCAGCGTCGAAAATTACACAAGCGTTCAACTTCCAGTTCCGTTTCTTCAACAGCTTCAACAACCTCAAGGTCTTCCAACGTCTCGATACAACTCCTTCGACCTCCAAGTGCAACAACAACAACCACAACAAGTTCTGCATCACCTGCACAACCTAGTGCTTTCGACTTCAGGGAAGAAAAAGTCAGCGAGTATCTAAGCTCGCTCTCCTCTTCTTCAGACTCAAATTCCCCTCGCAGTCATTATCGTTCAGAGGCGCGAGAATCCAGAAATGAACCTCGAGCCAAAAGACGCAAACGAGACGATGAGCCCGAAGAGAAGAAGCTCTCAAGTGGTCCTGTTACTCGAGCCAGGAAACGAAAACTCGAGCAAAGTGAATCTGACAGTTCCCCAGAATCTTCTCCGGAACCTGTACGACCCTGCAAACGAGAATTGAATGTCCACCGGAAACAAAAACCAGGAAAACGACCCAAACGACTTGCCACTATTATAGTCGAGTAAATAGATTATATCATCTCTTTTCCTATGCATTTTCAGCGACGAATTTGCTGTTGCCTTTGGGTTCGTGCAAGCCACGAACGTTGCATCATTCCTATCTCGATAATTTTATTAGTCTTGTACATACAGATTATATGTATATCATCTTTGCTCTTTGTAAGGATATTTATGATGTTAAGATGAATTTATCGGTTACTAATACTGAATTCTGTATTACTCCAGCTTACCACTTTTTATTGTGATACAATCGAAGAAAGCGATAGAGCCAGTTTTCCAAAATCAACGTCAGGTTGATTGGGAAATGTATTTTTAATGTTTCGTGTGGAGGATATTTTTAACTGTGCACAATCATGTCTGCGGCGCTTTTGGTTTGGGAGGAGAAACAGCGTATTTCAATACCAAGCAATATTTTCTCTTCAAAGAAGGTCTATTTAAATGTATATAGGGAATTAATCGACACTATTGTAAATAGTTTGTGGATACTGGGGGTCTTGTTTTCTTCGTCGATCCGTATCAGGTTCGTACTACTAGTATCCAAGTTTGCCTTTAAAATTTGAAACTCGAATTCGGCGCTATTATTGCTGTGAGCAAAGACATGATAAGGTAAAGACTGAAAAGGTTGTTTATCAACTCAGGGAACAGTCATGCTTATGAAAACGTCTTGCGTTGTCAAAATGAGATAAGGGGATGTTACATTCACACCTCCACCAAAGATGGCTGAAGCAGCACTGCGTCGTAAAACCAAAAAAAAATTAATAAAATAAAATAACAAACAAAAGTGAATCGTAGACCAGAATCGAAGCTGTGTACATTCAGAGGTTTTTCAAATGTAATTTCACTAATCGTTATTGCATATAGATATATTTCAAGAGATGAAAAAGGTATATATTTAATATATCAGGAAATAGGAAATCATATTCTTCAACATCGCATGAATGATGAATACACACTGTGTATGGAGATATACATATATATTTTTATTTAGGATAATAGTCATTGAATATTAAATTATATATTGCTTACCCGTACCGAGGGATACCATTTTTTCTAGTGATACATTGTTATATTAAAATCCTCTTTTTAGAGTATATATCTTCGTTATATGCGATAATCAGCTTATGTAGGAAATTTGAAAAAAAAAAATTTTTGTTGCAATTTGTGGGTACATAAAAGAGACGTCTTTGTTATAACTGATTGTTAAATATATCGTTCTGGTATATTACTGTTGAATACTTTTATTTAATCCCGAACTTTCAAGTCAAACTTTTATCTTCGTATATCGTCCTCAATGATGTAACAAAAACAAATAAACGGAAATTATATGCCTTTCTTATTAAGAAGAAATCCTTTTTATTTCAGAATACCATCATTACATTTTCTATCGAAAACATGATTAAAATTTATTTATTTATATACATTTGTCGCATAATAAATATTGAAAATATATATTTTTCTAATAACTTATTTATATTCTACATATTTATGGACATTTTGCTGGGGGAATATTTTTCAATCAAGTAACATCTTAAGGGGTTATATACCTTTTTCAGGGTAAAAATTTAAGAAATTTTAGATTGTTTTGAAGGTTTGTAGCAATTATTTTATTACACTTAAGTTATTATTTAATAATTTTACATGTTTTCATGAAAAAAACTAGCATTTGTTCTCAAGAAAATATAAATAATTAACGGAGTTATGGCAATTCTCTAGAAACCCTTTTTTTTTAAGCGGCTTGCGGTGACCACGCTGGAAGTCCAGCAGGTCAACTGAAATCAAAATACCAAAAAAATGATTAGTTTAGTGTTATTTCTAGTCCGTGAACGATTATTTAAAAAAATATTTGGTTTTTTCTGCATACAGTGAGGAGTTTTTCAAAAATTTCATTTTTCGAGGTCTAAAAATTTTATTTAAAAATCCTAATCTGCAAAATCAAAATTGGTGCACAGAAACCGAATCGTTCACGAACTGAGCACAATCAGCACGAACAATTTAAAAAAAAAATTGAAGAAGATCGGTCAAATAGTTCTTGTGCAATCGCGGTCACAGCAAAGCCATTTTTGGAAAACACTATTTTTGTTTTCCTATCGAACTATTGTTCGAATCTCTATGAAAATTTGACAAAATGTTTTCCAGGAGTTGTACTTTAAGATTCAACAATAAAATTTTTTTCGATGTTTTGAAAAACAAAAAGGTATAGGGATAGGCCATGTTAAACTTACCCGATTCCTACCTTACCGACATCTTTTTTTTGCAACAACTTAAGTCCACACCGAAATAGATATCGAGTGGATATTTCGAGAAAAGCCTTAGAAAACAATAAGCTAAGTTTTTAGACAATATTTTGTTCAAAATTTAAAAAAAAAAAATTTTTTGCTAACTTTTTTTCAAAATTTTGGACCAAATGTTGTATACAAACGTAGTTTATTGTTTTCTAAGGCTTTCCCCAAAAAATCAACTCGAAATCTAATTCGGTGTGGACGTGAGTTGTTGCAAAAAAAATAGATAATTTGGGTCACGTGACCCATGTTTAACATGGCCTTGAGCAACTTTTTTTTAAAACTTCTAGGACAATTTTTTATTTTCGGGAAGTAAGAATTTTCCGAAGTTTCTTATAAATTTCACGTTCTAATTTTTTCAACTATTTCGCTATTCTTAATATTTTTTATTAGAGAATTGTTAAAATTTGGTTATAAACAAATAGAAAAGCTGATACTATTTATACAATTCTTGAAAATTACCCGCCACAGTCAAGACGAAAGTTCTCATATTTTTGAAAAATTTCCTTAAATTTCATCAGTCCCGCGTAAGCGCAATAATTTCCAGCATCTTATTGGCTGCCTCTAGCGCGTATTTTTAAAACTCTATTACACGCAGGGATAATTAACCTTAAAATAATAAAAAGAATCTAAATGAGACTTTATATGGAACATAATTGATTCCTAAACCGTAAATTCGTAGGCGATAATTCTGTGTTATCAATTACAATTTCTTTTTAAGAACTGGCACAAATTACGATAAATTTCTGAAAAATGTCCATCACATTGGCTTATCGATTTTCAAGAAACTAAAGTCGACACTTGGCAACACTGTAAGCAAAATTTAGTGGCGCCGGGGGCGTATCGAGTTGCTGTCAATTTTTGACATAGTTTTACCACCTTACCTCTAGTAAACAGCAACTCAGGTGATTTTTTCATGAGCACTCTTCAAATTCCCTTTAAAAGCTGATTCCTATTTGCCAATTGCGTCATTCTCAAGAAAGACATCTTTTCTCATTTTTACGTGACACTTTGGTTGTAAGTGCGTGTCATTTATTGGCTCCGGTTTACGTTTTGGCATTTAACGGTTCATTAGACGTGTTCACCACTTTTCTAGGAAGTGCCTTTTTTACCTGATTTTGTTTCTTCTTCACTTTTGCAGTTTCAGTGTAACTAAATCGATTGCAGCACCATATATAGCACAAGTTCGAGCATCTCAGCATTGATCAGTGATAGACATATATACCCAGTCTTATTTAATTTGCGGTGCTCAGAATAACCTAGAATTACACACTCTTAGGCCCTAACTTTTTGTTTAAAGGTTTCATACGAGTTTTATTTTTGATAGCCACTATGACGGACTCCAAGTATTTTACCACCACCAAAAAAGGTGAAATATTCGAACTTAAGTCTGAACTCAACAATGACAAAAAGGAAAAGAAGAAGGAGGCTGTCAAAAAGGTGAGATTTTGATTGTTCATTGTTTTCTATATAGTGTTGAACGAAATATTTCACGGTTTAATAGACTTTATACATATTTGCTTGCAACATTAAAGTTAGTCCTCATGAAATTCTGTGGATTTTTTTTTTCATAAACAGTCTTGGGACAATTAATTTTTCATTCAATAATTTTTCTAAAATTTCCAATTTTTTGCCAATAAATGGTTATAATACCATCAGGTCAAAATATAAGAGATTTGCATTGTTTAAATGTTCACTACGATAGCTCCAATCATTTTATATTTTCCTTATGGGATTTTATATTCAATTTCAGCATAGTGAAAACATTTTCTTAAAATAACTAATTTTTGCTTTGCTATACTTATTCCAGATAGTTTTGTATTTCTATAAGCATAGTAACTGAAATTGATATGAAATTCACAACACTCCAAGAAAACATAACTCATGTTTAAGTTATTGTAACTGAGGTTTTCTGAATTTATTTTCAATTTACAAACAGTAATATTCAAGTTTGATAATATGCAATTAAGGGGCCGTACTTTACGTAACAGCTTCAAGGGGGGAGGGGGGTCAAAAGATTC